>JAVSCE010022665.1:0-60182 GCA_032199065.1 Smutsia gigantea | reverse complement strand
TATTATATTTAGTACACATGGTGTGGGGGATCACAGAGAAAACAGTGTAGCACAGAGAAGGCAAATAGTGAATCTGTGGCATCTTACAACACTGGTGGACAGTGACTTCATGGGGGTATGGGTGGGGACTTGATAATATGGGTAAATGTAGTAACCACATTGTTTTCTCATGTGAAACCTTCATACAAGTGTATATCAATCATACCTTAATAAAAGTAAAAAAAAACAAAGACCCATCTATTGGCTGCCTACCAGAGACTCATTTCAGACCTAAAAATAGACATAGACTAAAAGTGAACTGATGGAAAAAGACATTCCATGTAAATAGTATGGAGAAAACAGCAGGAGCAGCAGTTATACCAGACAAAATTGATTTCAAAACAAAGAAATTAACAAGAGACATAGAAGAACGTTACGTGATAAAGGAATCAGTTCAAGAAGACAATATAACCATTATAAATATCCGTCCAACCTACATAGAAGCACCTAAATATGTAAAACAAATACTAACAGAATTAAACGGGGAAATAACTTGCAACACATTCATTTTAGGAGACTTATCACCACACACATCAATAGGCTGATCATCCAGACCGAAAATAAATAAACCCAGGCATTTTGTTAGGTAGGTTTTTGATTACCAGTTCAATTTCATTGCTGGTAATTGGTCTGTTGAGATATTCTGTTTCTTTCTGGGTCAACCTGGGATGGTTGTATTTTTCTAGAAAGTTGTCCATTTCTTCTAGGTTATCCAGTTTTTTAGCATATAATTTTTCATAGTATTCTCTAATAGTTCTTTGTATTTCTGTGCTGTCTGTAGTGATTTCTCCTTTCTCATTTCTGATTCTGTTTATGTGAGTAGACTCTATTTTTTTCTTGATAAGTCTGGCTAGGGGTTTATCAATTTTGTTTATTTTCTCAAAGAACCAGCTCTTGCTTTCATTGATCCTTTCTATTGTTTTATTCTTCTCGATTTTATTTATTTCTGCTCTAATCTTTATTATGTCCCTCCTTCTACTGAGTTTGGGTCTCATTTGTTCTTCTTTTCCTAGTTTCATTAATTGTGAGTTTAGACTGCTCATATGGGTATTTTCTTCTTTCCTGTGCTAAGCCTGTATTGCAATATACTTTCCTCTTAGCACGGCCTTCGCTGCATCCCACAGATTTTGCGGTGTTGAATTATTGTTGTCATTTGTCTCCATATATTGCTTGATCTCTGTTTTTATATGGTCATTGATCCATTGATTATTTAGGAGCATGTTATTAAGCCTCCATGTGTTTGTGCGATTTTTCATTTTCTTTGCATAATTCATTTCTACTTTCATTCCTTTGTGGTCTGAGAAGCTGCTTGGTGCAATATCAATCTTTTAAAATTTACTGAGGCTCTTTTTGTGGCCTAGTATATGATCTATTCTTGAAAATGTTCCATGTGCACTTGAAAAGAATGTGTATTCTGCTGCTTTTGGGTGTAGATTTCTGTAGATGTCTGTTAGGTCCATCTGTTCTAATGTGTTGTTCAGTCCCTCTGTCTCCTTACTTATTCTCTGTCTGGTTGATATGTCCTTCAGAGTGAGTGGTGTGTTGAAGTCTCCTAGAATGAATGCATTGCATTCTATTTCCCCCTTTAATTCTGTTAGTATTTGTTTCACATATGTAGGAGCTCCTGTGCTCAGTGCATAGATGTTGTAATGGTTATATCTTCTTGTTGGATTGACCCTTTTATCATTATCTAATGTCCTTCTTTGTCTCTTGTGACTTTCTTTGTTTTGAAGTCTATTTTGTCTGATACAAGTACTTCAACTCCTGCTTTTTTCTCCCTATTAGTTGCATGAAATGTCCTTTTCCATCCCTTCACTTTTAGTCTGTGTATGTCTTTGGGTTTAAAGTGAGTCTCTTGAAGGCAGCATATACATGGGTCTTGTTTTTTTATCCATTCAGTGACTCTGTGTCTTTTGATTGGTGCATTCAGTCCATTTACATTTAGGTTAATTATGGATAGGTATGTACTTATTGGCATTGCAGGCTTCAGATTCATGGTTACCAAAGGTTCAAGGTTAACTTCCCTACTATCTAAGAGTCTAACAACTCACTTAATATGCTATTACAAACACAATCCAAAGGTTCTTTTTCTGTTTGTTTCCCTCCTCCTTTTTCTTCCTCCTCCATTCTTAATATATTAGGTATCATATTCTGTACTGTTTGTCTATACCTTGATTGACTTTGGGGATAGGTAATTTAATTTTGAATTTTCTTAGTAATTAGCTGTTCTATTTTCTTTTGCTGTGGTTTTATTACCTCTGGTGACAGCTATTAAACTGTAGGAACACTTCCATCTATAGCAGTCCCTCAAAAATACAGTGTAGAGATGGTTTGTGGGAGGTAAATTCTCTCACCTTTTGCTTATCTGGGAATTGTTTAATCCCTCCTTCAAATTTAAATGATAATCTTGCTAGATAAAGTAATCTTGGTTCAAGGCCCTTCTGCTTCATTGCATTAAATACATCATGCCACTCCCTTCTGGCCTTTAAGGTTTCTGCTGAGAAGTCTGATGATAGCCTGATGGGTTTTCCTTTGTATGTGATCTTATTTCTCTCTCTGGCTTCTTTTAATAGTTTGTCCTTATCCTTGATCTTTGCCATTTTAATTACTATATATATTGATGTTTTCTTCCTTGTGTCCCTTGTGTTGGGAGATCTGCGCACCTCCATGGCCAGAGAAACTATCTCGTTCCCCAGGTTGGGGAAGTTTTCAGCAATCACCTCGTCAAAGACATTTTCTATCCCTTTTTCTCTCTCTTCTTCTTCTGGTATCCCTATAATGCGAATATTGTTCCGTTTGGGTTGGTCACACAGTACTCTCAATATTCTTTCATTCTTAGGGATCCTTTTTTCTCTCTGTGCCTCAGCTTCTGTGTATTCCTCTTCTCTATTGCCTATTTCATTTATCATCTCCTCCGCTGTATCCAATCTGTTTTAATACCATTCATTGTGTTCTTCAATGATTGGATCTCCAACCGGAATTCATTCCTGAGTTCTTGAATATCTTTCCGTACCTTCATGAGAATGTTAATGATTTTTATTTTGAACTCCCTTTCAGGGAGAGTCATGAGGTCCATATCATTTAAATCTTTCTCAGGAGTTGTATTCATAATTTTACTCTGGACCAGGTTCTTTGGCATTTCATATTTGTGTATGGCGCCCTCTAGTGCCCAGAAGCTCTACTCTCTGGAGCTGCTCAGCCCCTTAAGCAATGTGGGGGATTGTAGGGGAGTGGTATTGGTGCCTTGGGGGAGGAAAAAGCTATTTCCTGTTTCCTGGCTGCTATGCCTCTCTCCACTGCCTGAACCAGTGGGCCAAGCACTCAGGTATAAGCCTCTGTGCTTTGCATTTTTAGTTGCTGTAGACAGATCTTCCCTCTGGCTGGCCTAACCCCAGTGTAGGGTTTCCAGGTTTGCAAGCCCTGTGGGGCTATCCAGGAGAAAGGCACACTAGTCTGCCTGTCACAGAAGGGGTTCTTAGAGCTGTGTAGGTAGCCAGGGAGCTGGACCACCTGAAGATCGTGAAAACTCCCAATCTGCTGGGCAGAGTGCACCCGGACAATTTTGTCTACCTGTCCTTTCTCCTGAGGAGTAAGCTCTGTGCAATCCTTGCCCCTTTAGCAGCCCTCTTGCTAAGGACTTCTTTGTTAGGAAGTCTCTCAGACTGCCTGCCTTTCTTTTGTTCCAGAGCAGCTGGATATGGATCCCAGCTTTCCACAAGCAGCTGGAATCTTAGTCTCTCCAGGAATTCTGCCTGTCTTTGCTTTCCAACCCCCTAATTACGAGAGTGTCATGGAAGCACCATGAAATGTAGGTTTGTGCTCCCAGAGCAGATCTCCAGAGTTAGGTATTCAGCAGTCCTAGATCTCCACTCCCTCCCTGCTCTGTTCCTCTTCCTCCTGTTGGTGAGCTGGGGTGGGGGAAGGGCTTGGGTCCTGCAGGACCACAGCTTTTGTAGTTACCCTTTTCTCTGAGGGCTGCTCTTGTCTCCAGGTGTGTGCAGTTTGTTGCAGTCGTCTTTCCTGTTCCTCTTTCAAGAATAGTTGTATTAGTTATATTTTCATATTATATGTGGTTTTAGGAGGAATCCTCTGTCTCACCTCTCATGCCATCATCTTTAATCCAATCTCTCTAATACCCATCCTTCTTAAAGTATTCCAACAAGTATAAAATTTGTGAATACTTCCAAACTCATTCTATGAGGACTGTATCACTCTAATGCCAAATCCAAAGACACCACAAAAGAAAAAAATTACAGACCAATATCCCTGACAAACATAGATGCTAAAATCCTCAACAAAGTATTAGCAAACTGAATCCAAAAATACATTAAAAAAATCATCCAACATGACCAAGTGGGATTTATTCCAGGGATGCAGGGATGGTACAATATTAATAAATCCATCAATATCATACACCACTTTAACAAAAAGGATACAAACCACATGATCATCTCAATATGTGCTGAAAAATCATTTGACAAATTTCAACATCCATTCATGTAAAAACTCTCAACAAAATGGGCACAGAGGGTACATAACTCAACAAAATAAACGCCATATACAGCCAACATCATATTTAATAGCAAAAATCTGAAAGGTTTTTCTCAAAATTGAACAGGACAATGATGCCCACTGTCACCACTTTTATTCAACACAGTACTGGAGGTGCTAGTCTCAGCAGTCAGCCAACACAAAGAAATAAATGTATCCAAATTTGTATGGAAATAATTAAACTGTCAGTATTAGCAGATGACATGATATTGTGTATAAAAAACCCTAAGGAATCCACCAAGAAACTACTAGAACTAATAACTGAATTCAGCAAATTTGCAGGATACAAAATTAATACACAGAAATCTGTTGCATTCCTATGTACTAACAACAAACTAGCAGAAAGAGAAATCAGGAAAACAACTCCATTTATAATTTCATCAAAAACAATAAAATACCTAGGAATAAACCTAACCAAGGAGGTGAAAGACCTAAGCCATGAAAACTACCAGATACTCATGAGAGAAATTTAAAAAGATACCAAAAAATAGAAATACATCCTGTGTTCATGTATAGGAAGAATTAATATTGTCAAAATGGCCATCCTGCCTAAAGCAATCTACAGATTCAAAGCAATCCCTATCAAAATATCATGAGCATTCTTCAAAGAACTAGAGCAAATAGTTCTAAAATTAATATGAAACCACAAAAGACCCCAAATGCCAAAGCAATCGTAAGAAAGAAGAACAAAGCTGGAGGATTAAATTCCCTGATTTCAAGCTCAATTACAAAGCTACAGTATCAAATATATTTGGTACTGGCACAAGAACAGACCAAGATCAGTGGAACAGAATAGAAAGCCCAGATATAAACCCACACATCTATGGTCAATTAATGTATGATGAGATATGGATATACAATGGGGAAATGACAGCTTCTTCAAAAACTGTTGTTGGCAACACTGGACAACTACATGTAAGAGAATGAAACTGGATTATTGTCTAACTCCAAACTTAAAAGTAAACTCAAAATGGATCTAAGACCTGAATGTAAGTCATGAAACCATAACACTCTTACAACACATAAGCAAAAATCTCTTGAATATAAACATAAGCAACTTTTTCCTGAACACATCTGCTCAGGCAAGCGAAATAAAATAAAAAATGAACAAGTGGGATTACATGAAACTAAAAAGCTTCTGTGCAGCAAAGGACACCAGCAGCAGAGTGAATAGCCATCCATCCTACAGTATGGGAAAATATATTTGTAAATGACTTATCTGATAAGGGGTTAACATCCAAAATATTTAGTGAACTCATATGCCTCAACACCCTAAAAATAAATACGCTGATCAAAAAATGGGCAGAGGACCTGAACAGACACTTCTCCAATGAAGACATACAAATGGCCTACAGGCACATGAAAAGATGCTCCACATCGCTAATCATCAGGGAAATGCAAATTAAAACCACAATGAGATATCACCTCACACCACTTAGAATGGTCGGTATCCAAAAGGCAAGAAATAACAAATGCTGGTGAGAATGCACAGAAATAGACACCCTCCTACTCTGTTGGTGGAACTACAAATTGGTGTAGCTGCTGCAGAAAGCAATGTGGAGGTTCCTCAAAAACTAAAAGTAGAATTATCACTTGACCTAGTAATTCCACTCCTAGGAATTTACCTGGAAGCAAAATCCCATATTCTAAAAGATATATGCACCACTGTGTTTATCATTGCACTCTTTGCAATAGCTAAGATATGGAAGCAGCCTCAGTGTCCATCAGTAGATGACTGGATAAAGAAGAGGTGGTACAGATACACAATGGAATATTATTCAGCCATAAAAAGAAAATAAGTCCTACCATTTGCAGCAACATGGATGGATCTAGAGGGTATTATGCTCAGTGAAATAAGCCAGGCAGAGAAAGACAATTACCAAATAACTTCATTTATATTTAAAATATAAAAACAAAGCAAAACTAAAGGAATAAAATAGCAGCAGACTCACAGACTCTGAGAAGACACTAGTTGTTACCAAAAGGGAGGGCTTGTGGATAGTGGTTGGGGAGAAGATGGGGATTAAAGGGAACTATAATTTGCAATCACAATGTTGATCACAGAGACTGTTGAACCACTTTGATCTACATTTAAGACCAATGTGATTGTATATTAATGATACTTTAAAAAAAGTACAAAAACATATAAATAAGTCTATATTATATTGATGGTTGCTCTATTTTGAACACAAATTAACAGTACTGTTTTTATTATTTTTCCTCCTCCACCCTTTATGTATGTCACAACCTACATCCTTTTTATATCACTTATACTGATTTTTTGTATAGCTGATTTTACTACTTTAACTTCATACTTCCTTAGTAAATAATTGTTCTACTACTTTTACTCTAGGTTTATTTTCACTGATGAAAAATATTTAAGCTTAAGAGCATTTCCATCTATAGAAGTCCCTTTAACCTGTCCTGTAAGGTCAGTTTAGTGGTGGTGAATTCTTATAATTTTCATTTATCTTGGAAACTCTTAATCTTTCCTTCATTTCTGAGATAACCTTTCCAGGTAGAGGATTCTTGGTTGTAGGTTCTTCCCTTTCAATACTTTAAATATTTCATGCCACTCCTTTCTGACCTGTAAAGTTGGTGCTGAGAAATGTGCTGAGAGCTTATGGGTTTTTCCTTATAGGTAACTGTCTGCCTCTTTCTTGCTCTTTTTAAGATTCTCTCTTTATGGTTACTCTTTGGCATTTTAAATACTGTATGCCTTGGTGTTGTCTTCCTGGGGTTCCTTTTGTTACAGACTCTCTGAGCTTCCAGCACTTGGGTGTCTATTTCCTTCCCCAGATTGTGGAAGATTTCAGCTGTTATTTCTTCAAAGAGACTTTCTACTACTTTGTCTCTCTCTTCTCCTTCTGAGAACCCTATGATGTGAATACTGTTTCATTTGGAGTTGTAATATAGCTCTCTTAGCATCCTCTTGAATTTATAGATTCTTTTTTCTCTCCATTCTTCAGCTTCTTTGTTTTCCTATTCTCTAATTTCCATCTAATTGATTGTCTACTCTACTTGCAGGAATCTATTATTCATTCCCTCGATTGTATTTTTCATTTAAGTTATTGTATTCTTCATCCTTGAGTGTCTCTTTTTCAAATCTTCTGTTAGTTGAATTTCTCACTGAGATCATCGATTCTTTTCCCCATGTCAGTGAGCATCTTTATGACTGTTACATTGAAATCTTTATCAAGAAGATTAGTAATCTCTGTTTCATTTAGTCCACTTTGTGGTATCTTACTTTGCTTTTACTTGGAACATATTCTTCTGCCTCCTTATTTTGTCTGTGTTTCTTTGTTTCTTTCTTTGTGTTTGATAGATTCACTGTGCCTCCTGGTCTAGAAAGTAATGCCTTTCTGACGAAGACATCCTGTGGTGCCCAGAAGCTCACAATTCTTTGCTCACTGGTGCCTTGTCCTCCTTTGTGGTAGAGCTGCAGTTGCTGTTGGTGAGCTGTGGCAGGGCCACCTTTCTACCTGTCTGCTGGCAGGGGATGATCTCCATTAGCGGCAGCTGACCGCTCACCTCAGCTGCCCCTTTGTGAGCCATGCAGCAGTGGTTCTACTGGGATCACTGTGGGTGTGGTGACCCTCTGCTTGCTGTGCAGCGATGACAGAAGCTGCTGGGTTGGGTGGGCAAGGTGGGGCAGGTGCACAGGGGAGAACGGTGGTGGGGTTGAGCCACCAGTGAGGGAGATGGAGAGTTTTAGAGTAGCTCTTGCAGGCATCCCAATAGTTGGGCTGAGGAAGGGATGGGAAATATGGTAAAGCTTCCCTCCACTTGCCAGGCAGCAAAGTCAGACTGTTGCTGGGCAGAGCAGGTTGGATGGGGAACATAAACAGCAAAGGTGTGCTGCAGGGATGAGCTGCCAGTGAGGGAGATGGAATATTTGGAGCTGGCTCCCTTGAATGCCCCATCTGTTGAGCTATAGAAGGGTTGGGAAAGTAGGGGAAGCCTCCCTCCACCTACTAGTCATTAAAGTCTGATCACCGCTGGACTGAGCAGGCTGGATGGGTGGGTGCACAGGGAAGGTGCCCTGCAGGGCTGAGCTGCCAGCAAGGGAACTGAAGGTTTTGAAGCTGGTTTCCTCCAGTGTCTAACCCACTGAACTGAAGGAGGCTTTGTGAAAGTTTTTCCCACCTGCCCTTTCTCCTCCAGAGAGAGCACCCTAACCCCCATCCCTCTGGCACACATCCTATTACTGGTAAATCTTTCAAACTGTCACCTCTACGTTGGGTCTCAGTGGTACCAACAGAGCATGCCTGTCCTCCACAAGGTACAGGAGTCGTAACTTCCCAAAGTGCTCCAACTATCTCTGGTGTCCAGTCCCAATAATCACCAAAGCCCTGTGCAATGTGGACTCATGTTCCCAGAGAAGATCTCCACTGACAGGTATCCAGGATTCCTGTATACTTACCCCCTCACTGCTCCATTGCTCTCCTTCACACTTTTGGGCTAGGCTGTGGAAAGGGCTTGGGTCCCGATCAGTCATGGCTCTGCCACTTTACTCTTCTCTGTATGAGTGAACTCTTAATCTTTCTCTTCTTCACCAGCTATACATGGTCTGTTCTTCGGTCTTCAGGTCATTTTCAGGGTTGGATGTATTTTCTGTAGTTTCTTCCTTGGTGTGTGCATGGGAGGAGGTTTCTGCCTTGCCTTCCATTTTTTCCCAACATAGCCCATAGAACATCAAATCGTGATGGATTTCACTCTCAGTGAAAAGGGGACTAGATAAATCCATCCCACTGGCCCAGAGAGAGTACATAAACACTTACTTTACCTAATATTATAGGTGGGAAAAAGTACTATGATCTGAGAAACTAAAACCATAGTCATGTGCTATACACAGGATTAGAGACTGAATTAGCCCTTTTAAAATAGTTTAAAAATCACCAAAAATTAAAAAAATAAAACATAGAGATAAATCCCAGGCCAAAGATGTCCCTAGGGCATGTGGGGAAGTAACACTCAATTCCCATGAAATTTCTACATGAAGAAATCACTCCTGAAGATGAGCTTAAAACAAATTAAAAAAATGACAACATGCAAACAATAATGACATAGCTTCAGAGAGAGTCAGTAGTCACAACAAATAGGAGGATAAACACAAGAACACGAAATACAGGACAATCTGAATGAAACTGTACAAGTATATTGTTAATAATTAAGTAAATTTTTTAAATAATAGCAACCACAGGAAAAAAAAAAACATCATGAAAAGAACAGTCAGGTTTGAACAAAAATACTAAACAGGACTTTTAACAATGAAACTCAGTGAGCAGGCTAAATAGCAGACTAGACAAAGTTAAACAGACAGTTGTTGAACCAGAAGATAGATAAGGGGAAACTACCCAGAATGTGTCTTAGAGAGATGAAAATATGGAAAATATGAAACAGGTTTTAGAGACATGAAGAGTGAGTTGGGAAACTATAACATTTCTAATGGGTCCAGGCGGGATAAGCTAGATAGGTGAAAGATAGGAGAGTGCTTATCAGAGTTAAATAGTTCTAAAAGGTATACATTATTTTGGAAGAACTCAAAGGTATGTTTAACTTTAAATTTTTTGGTAAAATATGAATGTTAGAAGTGTTTAATTAATCACAAAAGGATTTAAAGGCTTATTGATCACTTATGACAAGGTTGGAGGAAAAAGGGCCTGAATGAAATTTAATCAATCCAATAGGAGACATGAAGGAGAAATACCATAAAAAGAATAGCATTGAAAACAAGAAAGATGAAATTTAATTATAAAAATAAAAATATATTATTAATAATTACATGTGAATGGGCTTATATATGCAAATAAAAGAATGATCATCACGTGGATAAAGAAGTAATATCCAGCTATATGCTGTTTATAAAAGACATACTTAACTCTTAAGGAAAAGTTGAAAGTAAAGGGATAGAAAAATATGTATCAGACATAACTAAAAAATAAATACGATGTAGCTATATTAATACCAAATAAAGTAGACTTTATGAAAACAGAATTAGAGATAAAGAATGTTATGACATAATGATAAATGAGTACATTTTCTTCAAAGATATAATGGTTCTGAACTTGTATGTATCCGATGCCATAGCTTAAAAATACACAAAATACACAAAATTTGTGAAAGCTATAAGGAGGAATTGACAAGTTCCCTACCTCAATGAAGTATTGAAGCATTCTTCTTGTATCTGAGTGATCAAGTAAAAAAATACTGTATCTACTAAATTTTAACCACTTTCAAATAATTTAATGCATATACATAGGTGCCTGTACTCAGCAATTAGGAAATGTATGTTCTTTTCAAACACATATGGAGCTTTTATAAATATTAACCACATATTAGACCATAAACCATCTCAATAAATAACAAATATTTTATATCCTATAACCATAATGCAGATACATTCAAATCAAACAGGAAAACATAACCAAGTTGCTGCTATCCATTTAGAAAGAAAACAGTTCTACGTAATTTATGAGTCAAAGGAGATATCATAAGAAAAATTAGAAAAAAACATAGTTTTTGAACAGTAAAAATAATTCATATCAAAATTTGGGGGAACTAAATGTTCATTTAGAAGGGAATAAAATAACCTTAAATGCAGGCAATTGAAAGTAAGTTTAAGAATTGATGAATTAATTACTCAATTTGAGAATTTAGAAAAATAGCATCAAGACAAATTGAAAGAGGAAGAGAGTGGTTAAAAAAACGACATTCAAAAAGTGGTTAATAAAATTAAAAACGCAAATAATAGAATTAACAAAGCAAAACTGTAAATATTTAAATGTAGTATTAAAATAGAAAAACCTTTAAAAATATCAAGACAAAAAGAGAAGTCACTAAAGACCAATGTAAAAATGAAAAAAGGGACGCAAAGATAAACTGTACATGTTTAAAAACAAGAGGATATTATGAAAATCGTGTGTCAATATGTGAGGAAGGAAAGGACTCGGCTCAGTGTCGCAGGAAGTCAGATATAGTGAGACAAGAGAACAAAGTCAAGAAAGCAAAGTAAACTCTGCAGAGAGTAGCAGAGCGGGCCTGCCCTAAGATGAGAGGCAGGTGCGGATGCTCATTCTGAGGCTTCTTTTGTGTGGCTTTTGGCAGGGCAGAGTGGTCCTTGATTGACAGCTGTCAGCTCTCTAGGCTTGTTCTGATTGGTGAAATGAGGACAGGGGCTGTGCTGTGCCTGTGCCTCTGATGTTTCTCATCTGGGGGGACCCTGGACATTTCCTGAGTCACCCTTGGACCCTATGGCTTCATCTGATTAACTCTATGAGTCATTTCTGGCTTTCTGGCTCTATTTGATCAACTCCCTGAGTCATCTTTGGGGGGCCCTTTCTTCTTTACATCCTGCTCATTTCTGTCTTTCTGCCTAACAAATATATTTGAAAATATACGTGGAATATACAAATTTATAAAATAATATATATATATATATTTGAAACTAATCAAGAAAAAATTGGAACTAAATAATCCCTGAAGGATCATCAGAAACTGTCTAAATAAAACCATCAAGGTCCACCAAAGTTTCAAACACATAATTCCTATCTTCTATACCTAATTCTAAAGAAAATAAGAGAAGGAACACTATGAAACTCACTTATGAATGTATTATAATGTAGAGATAAAAATCAATAAGAGTATGAAGAAGAAAATGATAGGACAATTTTTTTTCTTTTATTTTTCCATTTCTTCTTCTTCTTTTTTATTTCTTACATTTTAAAGTGTGATTTGTGTTAAATACCAGTGATTCAGTAAGAAGAGCTATGGATGGATAACAGTCCTTTCTATGTAAGCAATGATGTAATTACATTCTGGTTATTAAGAACTGAAATTTTAATAGGCTCATGAACTGAGAAAAATTATTCTTTTTCTTTTTCTTTAGTTTATTTTGATATCATTAATCTACAATTAAATGAGTAATATTATGGTGATTACACTACCCCCTTCATCAGGTCCCCGCCCAACCCCATTACAGTCACTGTCCATCAGCGTAGTGAGATGCTATATTTAATTCATGGAAATAGATGCAAAAGACCTAATAAAATATCAATAATCCAGCTCCATTAATATATTTAAAAATATATCTTGAGCAGTTGGGTTTAACTCAGGAGTATAGAAATTTTTTAATATTAAATCTTATTTTAACTTTCAATTCCATCAACATGGCATACTGCGTGGACAGGGAATACTCCTAGTATAGAATACCTAAAATTTCTGGAAGAAATATGTAAAATTCCTTTGTGAGTACATGGATGGACTGGAAGAAAGGGAAAATAAATCCTCAGAAACTAGAAACAATGAGGAAGTATAAATTTGGAGAAGAAAGGAAGCATTGGAGGAAGTATTTGTCTTTGGAGCTTCTGATTTCGGGAAACACAATTTGGGTTAAATGAACCATTCTATGCAGATTCAAAAAAACTGCATCTATTGAAATTAATGTATGTATACATATGCCGGCTATTTTTAAAGAAATAAAAGAAGTTATTGAAAGTATTCCAAAGGAATGAATATAAAAAAAATGACCAGGCACATTTGAAGAACAAAATAGATCCTAGAAATATATCGGTGTATCTATATATACATGAAATTAGAAATTCGATGAACAAGTTAAACATCTTTTTAGGCACAGGAAGAATAAGAGAGCTGCAAGATAGATGGGAACATTAAGAGGTAATGCAGTAGAGAGACAGAGTGATGGCCTCACCTACAGATATGTCACCCCTCTCACATATACATAAGATTGATATGCTGGGTCCTGCCCTGAGCTATACCTTGTATGGGACAGTCATAGGACAGTCAACAAGGACTACTAGTAGAATACACAACAGATACACAATTTCATAATAAACTGTGCTTGTAAAATATTTTACACTTTACTGACATGTTAACAGAAAATTTCACACTTTGTTGAAAAGTCATTAAGACAATTACCATGTCATTAGTGTATACTTTAAGTCTCAGCTTTGAAACCCTATTCTCTAAAGAATTTTTTTTGACAGGCAGTTCAGTCTTAGCATATGCTGAGTCAGGATGAAATCTGCTCCAGCTTTTCTACCCACCTAGCAGCTAGCCTTCAGAGACTGCTGAGGAAGTGTTTCTGGGGCTTGGTCAGGAAATTCAAGAAAATTAATTTAACTATTGATGGCCTGCCGGTTCATTTAAGTTTCCTAAAAGAAAATCCTCACAACCTGGAATACTGGATTTTTGGCCTACTGTGACTATTGAGTGACCATTTATGTCTTTAAAAATATTTATTATTAATATTCATATAAATGCATACCATTATAAAGAAAAATAGTTTATAATTTAATTGCCTATGGAATGCATGTTAATATTTCTTAAAGCAATAAAAACATGCTTACAAAATTCCATCATCAGGTATATGTATGTATAATATTTTAAAATGTTTTTTAAACTATGTATCATTTTATAGACTGTTTTGAACATTGCACAAGATATAAATATTTTGGGAATTGTTCCATATCAGTATATAAAGATACGTATATTTAATAGCTGCTTATCATTATACTTTGTGATTTAATAATACCATAATTTACCTAATGATTCTACTGTTAATGAGTTTGGGTGACTTCCTAATACAATATGAGCAATGCTTCAAGGAACATCCTTATACAAGTATATTTTGATGTAAGTTTTTTGAGTATATCCATATATTCCCAGTGTTGTATGTGTCCTCTAAGCTGAACAAATGGGAAGAACTTTTGTAATGTCTATGAGAAAGTTATAACAATATATTTGGAGTAGTGCATAAATAAGGCTCACGTCCTTCATAGAGAAAGGAAGATGCACACACATTGAGGCCACAAAACATTCAGGTAGATTTTCTGTGCTGCTTGTGTGTCATCTTTGTAAGATCCTTTAGTGTTGGTGAGAGAGGTGAAATGACCTGTTATGGCTTCTATCTGCAAAAATAGAAAACCTGCCCAACCAATGTTATAGAATTTGCTAATCTATATGAGGGGTGAAGTTTATATTTTTAAAAGATCATATTTGTATTTTCAAAGACTATATCCAACAGTTGCATAGTGAGAGTAAATAGTGCCTATAAGAAATGACATACATTTTTACCATGTTTCCCTTACTGAATGCATCTTAAATGTCAGAATTTCCAAAGACTAAAGATGTCTTTAGGTGTTCCCATAGATAGGTTGCATGAATTAAGTCTCTTCCTAACCCCCTATTGATTCTGATCATAATTTCCAAAGATTACTATTTTGAAAATCAGGGAAAGAGATGAGGCTGGGAATGGTTGATGACAGTTCTAGCCAACTGTGACAGTACACTGAAAATAATAGCCAGAACTTCTTTGTTGAATATTTCAAAATTGAATAATCTGACAGGAAGGATATTATGAGTACATCATTGCTATTTGGAGGGATTATCTTTTTTTTAAGTAAAGGCTTTTTGGGGAGAACTGGTTCAGAAAAATTTTAAATACATATCACAAATTCAGTCTCCCAAGTACATTCTTAGGATCCAAAGTATCATCTCTTCATTTCCCAATTTAAAAGTTGGGTTATTTCAGTAATGAGAAAAGAATTTAAAGAAGAATCTGCTAACCACTAGGAAAATGAGGTTAGAAATGAGAGACTGTAAGAGTCCCCTGGTATTTTGGGTATCTACATCTTGTCTCCATATAGTCTGTGCCTGAATGGGAATAGACCTCAGTTAGAAGAGATCATATTAGCTCTGGCAAAAGGCCCCAGAACTCCTTATTTATGACATTCCCATCCAGACCTTCACTGAGCTGAGCATGACCTTGCTTGTTGACCCAGCACACAGCCAGCCCTGTATGACCTAGGTAGTCATAAGAAGCTGCCCACAATTTAGCATCTAGTGGTTCATGAAAAAAACTGCTGCTGTTAGGAAAAATCTGCTCAGCCTTGGAAAAAACACAGGGAAGCCTGGGGATACAGTATTCCTCAAAAGCCTCGTGAGTGGAGGAAATTAGGTCCTTTTTTTCTTCGTGGCTGTAGTACAATTGCTGAAATTTTTCTTCTGACATAGCTATAGGTGTGTGTAAGAGGTTGTTGTAAGTGAGCCAAAACCATGAATAGATATCAACATATTACTTTCTTTGTTATTGGTCCATATTAAGAAGCATATCTGTTCCTTTTGCCTTTTATATTAGCAGAGTTTCCAGTTGATCTCTCTGAGTGATGATTGTATGGATCTGTAGCACTCTGTGGCACTAATGTACAGGTGAGTTTGTCATACAGCACTGGTTCCTGCTGGTAAGTACTGCCATCAACTTCCTTTAACATGAATCACATCAGTGTCCCATGCTGCATTACTGGGGGAAACCCACACTCCCAGACCTCTTAGGTGTTTTCTTTCCTTTAAAGTCACATGAAACAAACCTTCTTTGTTAATGAAAAACATGCCAAGAGTCTATTACTGAAACACAATTGGCTGACCATCTCTGATCTCAGACATGAATTATCCTCCTATAAGATTGTAATTTTAAATGACTTAAAGATGAGGCTTAGGAGAAATCCTGTATCCTGGGAGAGTACTGTATATATATAAAATAAAAATAAGCTTTTTCCCAAGCATCGGAATGCTAAACCAATTCCTACATGTGGACAATGCCATAATCAGACAGTAACAGGGTTTCTTCTGTACTAGAACAGTTGGCTATTGGCAGAAGAATTTAGTCACACTATGCAAAGCTCAAGAATAGAGTCTAAATATTAATCACAATGAAAAAGAAAGAAAGACTTTTCAGTTTTGGATAAATAACATGCCTATATATGGTAATTTAAATTCTATTTTGATTTGTTAATGTACTTACTGATTTTTACAGTTGTGCCCACATACCTATTACTTAAGTAACTTTGAAACGATTAGGCATTTGTGCCTCAGGGTGTAAATAGAGGAGTTAAGATAGTTAAACATAGCCAACCCAATAAAAATATACTGCAATCTATAAGACTGTATTATAATTCCATTTGCTGTTGCTCTCAGCAGTGAGTTAGGGAAAAAAAGATTGCATAACACATTGTCTTTGAATAGACATTTTTCCAAAAAAAGACATACAAATGGCCAAAGGCACATGAAAAGGTGTTCAACATAATTAATCATCAGAGTAATGCAAATCAAAACCACAATGAGATATCACCTCACACCTGCTAGAATGGCTAGTATGAAAAAGACATGAAATAGCAAGTGTTGGTGATGGTGTGGAGAAAAAGGAAATTTTGTGGAGAGTTGATAAATTGGTGCAGCCACTATGGAAAACAGTATGGAGATCCTCAAAATATTAAAAATAGAGCTACTATATCATCCAGCAATTTTACTTCTGGATATTTATCTGAAGGAAACTAAATAACAATTATGAAAAAGTATACACTCTCCCATGTTCACTGCAGCATTATTTACAATAGCCAAGAGATGGAAACACCTAATATCCACTGACAGATAAATGGAAAAAGAAACTGTGATATACATCATACATATAATATGCATATATGTGAATATTATATATGGAATATATATGATAGAATATTATGCCGCCATAAAAATGAAGGAAATTCTGCTATTAAAGGCAACATGGATGGACCTCAAGGGCATTATGCTAAGTGAAATTAGTCAGACAGAGAAAAATAAATACTTTATAATCTTGCTTATACATGGAGTCTAGAGAAAACCCAAACTTACAGAGAACAGATTAGTGGTTGCCAGAAGCTGGGGTGGGGGATGGCTGAAGGTGGTCAAAAGGTACAGACTTCCAGTTATAAGATAAAACCTGGGTGTGTAATGTACAGCATGGTATCTATAGACCATAGTCAACAATACGGTATTAGGTATTTGAAAGTTGCTAAGAGAGTACAATTTGTAACAATGTGTGGTAATAGATGTTAACTAAACTTATTGTGGTAATCATTATATATATATATATATATATATATATATATATATATATATATATATATATATATATATATAAAATCATGTTTTACACTTAAAACTAATATAACATTATATGTCAATTACATCTCAAGTTTTTAAAGAAAGATATGGTCCTTAACTAGTAAACATAAAAAAAATATTAACAGTGACAACAGTGACCACAATTTTTTTAGTTTATGAAGCACCTCAGTTAGTTCTGCCTCTTTATCCAAATGTAAACTCAAAAATTGTTTTATCATGTCATCCCATCAAGGAATAGATAGTTTAAAATTAAAATACATCTTGTACTATGTTATGAAGAGTAGTAAAATCTCACATTAGCCCAAGACTACTTCGTGGAAAATTATCACTTGCTCCTTTCCTGATATGTAAAGCAGGACATCTTAACCAAATTATAAAAATGCATTAGGAAAAAATGCTGTGATATTCTTTCAATGAACATCACTTTAAACTATTTTCAGAGATAATTCCAGATAAATCTAGTCAAATTTTTAGTTTGCTAGTTTATGAGTACATCAAACATTTTCTATCTCAGTAAATATTCAGAGTACTTCATCTAGGTCCACTGGGGTTTAAGGGTCTAAAATGTGGTGCAAAACAGGCTATGCTTTATAACTATGGTTCCAATTACTGTCTTGCATCTTCCAGCTACAGCACTTACTTCTTATTTTATTTTTCTAAATTCAATAGGTTCATATTTTCAAAAGAGAGCTTACCTTGGATTTGGGTGGAAAGGGAATATGTGTTACTTGGATATATATACGAAGCAAAATATTGGCTATAAATTTCTTATTACATCAATATGCCAACTCAAATCACCCTAACAGCTGAGGAACTTTTCATAGATATGGTTTCTGATTAAAAGTTGGTAGCCATTTCTTTGTTGTAAAGATCTTGCTCAGAAACATATACTCCAAACCAAATTTGTTTCTCTAGGGTTTATACACGGGACAGGGCACAGAGGAAGAGAAAAATACCAAAGATTGCCAACACTCTACAACGACTGTATCAGAACTTGGTCTGGCACAGGATGCAGTACTAATACAATTTAAAGGGGAGACTAATATGTCATCTGCGATCCAAGAAGCTTAAAAAGTAACTGGGTGCTTGTTGCTCTTGAGAAGCAATGCTATATACTGATGGAATGCTTATCTTTATAAATGGGTACATTATCCAGGCAAATTTTCCTTATGATATGGCTGTTTATGTAGTTTCTTGGGTTATTATGAGTATCTGTGGTTAAGGTCTTATAGCCCTACCTCTGTACTTTGTTGTTCTCCCTAGTCCCATTCACTGTTGACACCTTTTGACTATCTTACAAATTCTTCCACCATCATCTGTGAACCTGGAATAGGGAGGAAGTTAAGAATGGCAGGGTCAGAAAGACACTTGTCAATTCTCCCATCATCATTTTTAGTGAAATTCTTTTTTGAGGCTAGCATATTTTAATTTTACTCTCTTCTGGAATCTTATTAAATAAATACAAATCGTTGAATAAATATGTTAATCTATTTCTCTAACACCCAATGAGTATTCAGCCAGGATTAGTTCATTAGTGCAAGTTCAGATATTCCAAGGACCTTACCTTTTTGCTAATAGCTGTTTATGTAAGAGATTTAATTTCTCCTCAATTACCTAAATTTATTTTATTCATTTTCACATCTAAATACCTAATAAGAAAATGAATCAAATTTTTGTCCATAGTATTCATCATTTCTTTAAGAAAATGTTTTCATTTACTGGCAGAATTTACTTTTTACACATACATCCTTAGTCTTCATTGTTGCAGTAGTGTTGCTCTTTGACATTTACTAAGGCTCTATTTTACACTGTGTACAATACAAACACATATAAAGATAAGTCCATGCTTTTATGGGAATTTCCTCTTATGAAATAAATTGATGGGATGGTAGAGGAAATTGGTATTATTTAAATTGCTTTTAGACTTACTTGCAGTGGATATAACAGGTCCAGAGGTGAGCTTTCTGAAAATTTTATACAATTCATTCTATTACAACTTTTTAAAGCTCCTTTGTTTGACTACATTCTCTTCTCTTTTGTTTAAATTTAACGGATACAATATACCTTTATTATTGTCCTTAATATATAGAGATGTGATAGCAAAATATTAACAGCATGAACTTTGGTAGCAGAGAAATCTGGGTTCAAATTCTGTCTCTATTGCTTATGGATTGTGTAGCTTTGGGTAGTTACTGAGTCTCCATAAGTACTCATTCCTTTACCTATAAAATAGGAATATAATATATCTCTCATGAAGGGCTACTGTGGGGATACATTGGAATACTATATATAGAATATCCAGCATTATGCCTAGAATAGACTGGGTGTTCAAGTGTGTTAGATATTATACTCCTCAATATACCAATTAATTATTTTTCTTTTTTATAACTCAACTTTATTTAGGTATAATTTACATACAAAAAATTAAGAAATTTTAAGTGTATGGTTTCATGAAATTTTATTATTATATACAATCATGTAACAAGTCATGTAACATCACATTTCCATTATGCCAAAAGGTTCTCTTGTGCTCTTTGCTGTCAATATATGCACTGGAACCCCATGCCTTGCCAACTATAGACTTGTTTTTTGTCACTATGTGTTTGTTTTCTCTAGAATTTCTTTTAAGAAAATTTATATAGTATAGCTTTTATGTCTGGCTTCTTATGCACATCACAATGCTGTTAGGATTAATGCATGTGGTTGCATGTGTCAGTTATTCAATTAAGTTATTGTGTAGTATTATTTAATTACAGAATAATTTCATTGTAGAGATGTAATACTACAATTTATCAATTTACCAAATTGATACTCATGTTGGATGTTTTCAGTCTTTGCCTGCTATGACTAAAATGGTTATAAACATTAGTCTACAATTCATTTGAGGACATATGTTTCCACTTATCTTGAGTATATACTTAGGGGAGTAGGATCATTGATAACTGCATGTTCAACTATATAAAAAACTGCAAAACCGTGGCTGTACCATTTTCTATTTTCACCAATAGTATATAAAAGTTCCAGTTCCTCCATATCATCTGAAAACTTGGTATGAATGATCTTTTAAATTTCAGACTTTTCTAGTGCATGCATAGAGGTATCTCCTATAGTTTTCTTTTCCCTTTCCCTAATAGCTAAAGATGCTAAAAACGTTTCACTTGCTTATTAGCCAGTCACATATACTCTTCATTAATCCATTCAACTATGCCCATGTCATTATTGGGTTGCTTACAATTATTATTGGTTCATTAGGATTTCTACTATAATGTTATAAAAAAGTGATGAAAGTGTATATCCTTCCCTTGACCCAATCTTATGGGAAAGCATGCATTCTTTCACCATTAATATATTAGCTATAAGCTTTTCATCAATAACCTTTATCAGGGTAAAGAAATTTCCTCTAATTTTAGTTTGTTGAGAATTTTTTCTTTTATTATTTATAAGGGTAATCTTGTCAAATGGTCTTTTAAATTAATTGAGGGGATTCTCAAGATGGCAGCATGAGTAGGGTGACAGAAATCTCCAAAAACCATATATATTTTGAAAATACAGAAAATACAACTATTCCTAAAAGAGTGACTAGAAGATACAGTATATGAGCCAGGCTACATCTGCAAGAGCCCAACATCTCACAGAAAACGGTAGGGCACAAAGCCATGACATGGTGGGACCCTAGCACTCCCCCCACCCCAGTTCACTGGCAGGAGGAAGGGAATCAGAGTGGGGAGGGTGTGGAAGCACAGGACTGCTAAATAACCAGCCCTGGTGGTCTGCCCTGAGAGCACAGACACACACTGCATGGTGCACTGGATATTGGAGGAGCGGAAAAGCAAGGTCCCAGATTGAGACTGCAAACAGGTTCCCACAGCCAGCTGGGACAAAAGAAAAGCAGGCCTTTAAAATTCTTAAAGGGACAAGGGTTTAACAGGTGGACAAAATAGTCATGGCACACTCAGCCCAGCAGGCTGGGATCGTTAAGGAACCTCAGGCACCCTAACAGGGTGGCAACATAGCTCCAAACCCCCTCACAACAATAAGCAGCCTGCTGTTCCTTCCCGCCACCAGTACTGCAGGCAAACCAGCTGACTCACCATTGCTGCAGAACAGCCGGGGAACAGCCCCACCTACAGCATCCACACAGCTTAGCACAGAGCCTTCTCCCTGCATGTGGCTAACAGGCCTCAGACCCAGAGGCTGCTCCCTGCGCACTCTTGACTGGCACAGACAGCATAAACTGGCACAGAGTCCAGGAGGCACAAAGGGGCTCTGTTCTCATGGAAAAACATGCACTACTCACCTTCAACCCCCGCCAGTGCCCTAGGCCATTCCATGGGCCACTCCATCCATGGCAGCTCAGGGGATTAACCCAGAGGCTGCTCCCTGCATGCAGTTGACTGGCACAGACAGTGGAGATAGGCAAGGCAACCAGCAAGCAGAAAGGGACTTTGTTCTCACAGCTGACATATGTGCCACTGGCCAGTGACCACTTCCATCACCATGAAATGGCAGAAGAACCTCGTTCAGTCCAAAATCCCTCAACACTAGAGAGAGGGCTTGGTGAGACTGAAATCACCAATCTTTCGGAAAAAGAATCCAAAATAAAAGTCATAAGCATGCTGATGGAGCTACAGAGAAATATTCAACAGCTAAGGGATGAATTCAGGGGGGAGATAACAGAAATGAAACAAACAATGGAAGGATTTAAGAGCAGACTGAATGAGGTGGAAGAGACTGTTAATGGAATAGAATTCAAAGAACAGGAATACAGAGAAGCTGAGGCAGAAAGAGATAAAAGGATAGCAAGGAATGAAAGAATATTAAGAGAACTGTGTGACCAATCCAAATGGAACAATATTTGCATTATAGGGCTACCAGAAGAACAAGAGAGAGAAAAAGGGATAAAAGTGTCTTTGAAGAAATAATTGCTGAAAACTTCCCCAATCTGGGGAGGAAATAGTCTCTCAGACCATGGAAGTCCACAGATCTCCTAACATAAGGGATCCAAGGAAGACAACACCAAGACATATAATAATTAAAATGACAAAATCAAAGAGAAGGACAGAGTATTAAAAGCAGCCAGAGACAGAAAAAAGATCACCTACAAAGGAAAACCCATCAGACTATCAGACTTCTCATCAGAAACCTTACAGGTCAGAAGGAAGTGGCATGATATATTTAATGCAATGAAACAGAAGGGCCTTGAACTAAGAATACTGTACCAGCAAGATTATCATTTAAATTTGAAGGTGGGATTAAACAATTCCATATAAGCAGAAGTTGAGGGAATTTACCTCCCACAAACCATCTCTACAATGTATTTTAAAGGGACTTCTCTAGATGGAAGTATGCCTAAAGCTAAATAGCTGTCATCAGAGAAAATAAAACCACAGCAAAGAAATTAGATCACCAAATACTAAATAAAGGAAAAATAAAAACCGCTATCAACAAATCTGTCAAGGGAAATACAAAGTGTAGAGAATAAAACACCTAACATATAAAGAGTGGAGGAGGAAGAAAAATAAGGGAGAGAAATAAAGAATCATCATACTGTGTTTACAATAGCATAATAAGTGAGTTAAGTTAGACAGTTAGACAGTAAATAAGCTGCCCTTGAACCTTTGGTAACCACGAATCCAAAGCCTGGCAATAAGTGCATATATATCGATAATCACCCTAAATGTAAATGGACTGAATTCACCAATCAAAAGACACAGAGTAATAGAATGAATAAAAAAGCAAGACCCCTCATGTAATTGCACATTAATGATACCAAAATTAAAAAAAAAGGTAACAAGAGATCTAAAAATAAAGCAAGACCCATCTATATGCCACCTACAATAGACTCACCTCAAACCCAAATACATACACAGACTAAAAGTGAAGGGATGGAAAAAGATATTTCATGCAACTAGCAGGGAGAAAAAAGCAGGCATTGCAGTACTTGTGTCAGACAAAATAGACTTCAAAACAAAGAAAGTAACAAGAGACAAAGAAGGACATTACATAATGATAAAGGGGTCAGTCCAACAAGAGGATATAACTATTATAAATATCTATGCACACAACACAGGAGTGCCTACATATGTGAAACAAATACTAACAGTATTAAAGGAGGAAATAGAATGCAATGCATTCATTTGAGGAGGTTTCAACAAACCACTCACTCCAAAGGACATATCAACCAGACAGAAAATAAGTAAGGAGACAGAGGCACTGAACAACACACTAGAACAGATGGACCTAACAGACATCTACAGAACTCTACAACCAAAAGAAGCAGGATACACATTCTTCTCAAATGCACATGGAACATTTCACAGAATAGAGCACATACTAGACCACAATAAGAGGTTCAGTAAGTTAAAGAAGATTGAAATTGTACCAACCAGCTTCTCAGATCACAAAGGTATAAAACTTGAAATAAATTGTACAAAGAAAACAAAAAGGCTCACAGAAACATGGAGGCTAAACAACATGCTCCTAAATAATCAATAGATCAATGACTAAATTAAAACAGAGATCAAGCAATCTATGGAGACAAGTGAAAACAACAACACAGTGTCCCAACCTCTGTGGGATACAGTGAAGGCAGTTCTAAGATGAAAGCACATAGCAATCCAGGCCTATTTAAAGAAGGAAGACCAATCCCAAATAAATATGTCTAAATTCACAATTCTTGAAATTGGAAAAAGAACAAATGAGGCCCAAAGACAGCAGAAGGAGGGTCATAATAAAGATCAGAGAAGAAATAAATAAAATTGAGAAGAATAAAACAATAGAAAAACTTAGTGAAACCAAGAGCTGGTTCTTTGAGAAAAAAAACAAAATAGATAAACTCCTATCCAGATTTCTTAAGAAAAAAAGATAATCTACACACATAAACAGAATCAGAAATGAGAAAGGAAAAATCATGAAAGACAGTAGAGAAATACAAAGAATTATCAGAAAATACTATGAAAATCTATATGCTAAAAAACTAAATAACCTAGAAGAAATGGACAACTTTCTAGAAAAATACAACCTTCCAAGACTGAACCAGGAAGAAACAGAAAACCTAAACAGAACAATTACCAGCAATGAAATTGAAACGGTAATCAAAAAACTAACCAAGAACAAAATGCCAGGAACAGATGGATTCACTGCTGAATTTTATCAGACATTTAGAGAAGACATAATACCCATTCTCCTTAAAGTCTTCCAAAAAATAGAAGAGGAGGCAATAATCCCAAACTCATTCTATAAAGCCAGCATCACTCTAATACCAAACCCAGGCAAAAACACAACAAAAAAAGAAAACTACAGACCAATATCCCTAATGAACATAGATACAAAAATACTCAACAAAATATTAGCAAACTGAATTCAAAAATACATCAAGAGCAACCTACACCATGATCAAGTGGGCTTCATCCCAGGGATGCAAGGATGGTACAACATTCGAAAATCCCTCAACATCATCCACCACATCAAAAAAAAGAATGGCAAAAGCCACATGATCATCTCCATAGATGCTGAAAAAGCATTTGACAAAATTCAACATCCATTCATGATAAAATCTCTCAAAAAAATGAATATAGAGGGCAAGTACCTCAACATAATAAAGGCCATATATGACAAACCCACAGCCAACATCATACTTAAGAGTGAGAAGCGGAAAGCTTTCCCTCTAAGATAAGGAACAAGACAAGGATGCCCACTCTCCCCGTTTTTATTCAACATAGTACTGAAGGTCCTAGCCATGGCAATTAGACAACACAAAGAAATAAAAGGCATCCAGATTAGTAAGGAAGAAGTCAAACTGTCACTGTTTGATGATGACATGATATTATATATAAAAAACCCGAAAGAATCCACTCCCAAACTACTAGAACTAATATCTGAATTCAGCAAAGTTGCAGCATACAAAATTAATACACAGAAATCTGTGGCATTCCTATACACTAAAAATGAACTAGCAGAAGGAGAAATCAGGAAAACAATTCCATTCAAAATTGCATCAAAAAGAATAAAATACCTAGGAATAAACCTAACCAAGGAAGTGAAATACCTATACCCTGAAAACTACAAGACACTCAAGAGAAATTAAAGATATACTAATAAATGGAAATTAATTCCATGCTCTTGGGTAGGAAGAATTAATATTTTCAAAATGGCAATCCTGCCTATAGCAATCTACAGATTCAATGCAATCCCTATCAAAATACCAACAGCATTCTTTATGAACTGGAACAAATAGTTCTAAAATTCATATGGAACCACAAAAGACCCCAAATAGCCAAAGCAATCCTGAGAAGGAAGAATAAAGCAGGGGGATCTCGCTTCCCAACTTCAAGCTCTACTACAAAGCCACAGTAATCAAGACAATTTGGTACTGACACAAGACCACACCTATAGACCAGTGGAACAGATTAGAGAGTCCAGATATTAACCCAAGCATATATGATCAATTAATATATGATAAAGGAGCCATGTACATACAATAGGAAAATGACAGTCTCTTCAACAGCTGGTATTGGCAAAACCGGACAGCTACATGTAAGAGAATGAAACTGGATTACTGTCTAACTCCACAAAAGTAAACTCAAAATGGATCAAAGACGTGAATGTAAGTCATGAGACCATAAAATTCTTAGAAGAAAACATAGGTAAAACTCTCTTGAATGTAAACATGAACAACTTCTTCATGACCATATCTCCATGGACAAGGGAAACAAAAGCAAAAATGAACAAGTGGGGCTATATCTAAAAAGCTTCTGTACAGCAAAAGACACCATGAGCAGAACAAAAGGCATCCTACAGTATGGGAGAATATATTCATAAATGACATATCCAATAAAGGGTGGACATCCAAAATATACAAAGAGCTCATGTACCTCAACAAACAAAAAGCAAATAATCCAATTAAAAAATGGGCAGAGGATCAGAACAGACACTTCTTCAAAGACAAAATTCATATGGCCAACAGGCACATGAAAAGATGCCCCACATCGCTAATCGTCAGAGAAATGTAAATTAAAACCACATTGAGATATCACCTCACACTAGTTAGGATGGCCAACATTAAAAGACAAACAACAACAAATATTGGCGAGGATGTTTGGAAAGGGGAACCCTTCTACACTGCTCGTGGGAATGAAAATTAGTTCATCCATTGTGTAAAGCAGTATGGAGGTTCCTCAAAAAACTAAAACTGAAAATACCATTTGTCCCAGGAATTCCACTCCTAGGAATTTGCCCTAAGAATGTAGCAGCCCAGTTTGAAAAAGACATATGCACCCTTATGTTTATTGCAGCACTATTTACAATAGCCAAGAAATGGAAGCAACCTAAGTGTCCATCAGTAGATGAATGGACAAAGAGGAAGTGGTACATATACACAATGGAATATTATTCAGCCATAAGAAGAAAACTAATCCTACCATTTGCAACAACATCAATGGAGTTAGAGGGTATTATGCTCAGTGAAATAAGCCAGGTGGAGAAAGACAGGTATCAAATGATTTCATTCATCTGTGGAGTATAAGAACAAAGCAAAAACCAAAGGAACAAAACAGCAGCAGATTCACAAAACCCAAGAATGGACTAACAGTTACCAAAGGGAAAGGGACTGGAGAGGATGGGTGGGAAGGGAGGGATAAAGGGAAAAAAGGGCATTACGATTAGCACACATAATGTGGGTGGAGCACGGGGAAGGCAGTATAGCTCAGAGAAGACAAGTAGTGACTCTGTAGCATCTTACTATGCTGAAGGACAGTGACAGTAATGGGGTATGTGGTGAGACCTTGGTAATGGTGGAAATCTAGTAACCACAATGTTGTTCATGTAATTGTATATTAATGATACCAAAATAAAATAATTAATTTAATAAAATTAATTAATTAATTGAGATGATCATAAAATTTTTTTTATTTCCTTAAGATGATCAGTTGCCTCCATTGATTTTTGTATATTGAAGTAAATTTCCATTCCTATGAACATCATTTGTTCATGATGTATTATCCTTTTTATATGTACCTTGAACTCACTTTGCTAAGCCTTTGTTATATGTATCTTTTCATAAGAGGCATTCATCTGTAGTTTTCTTTTTGCATGCTCTTTTCTTCTAGTTTTGGTATCAGGATAATAAGTTCAGAAGTGTTCCTAGCTCTTCAACATTTTAGAAATGTTTGTGTAGGATTGGTATTATTTATTCCTTAAATGTTTGGTAAAATTTACCATTGAAACCATCTCAGACTGAAGTTTTCTTTGTGTGAAGATTTTAACTGTTCAGTTACATTTTAATAAATTAAAGGACTGTTTTGTTTGTTAATGTGATTTTTCTTCTTGGTTGAGATTCCATCATGTAACTTTGAAAAGATGTGTCTGTCCATTGTTGAAGTTATTGGTATAAAATTTTTGTAATATTCCCTTAATCTCCTTTTGATGTCTCTAAGATCTGTACTGATGTACCTTCTTTTTTCTTGATAATGGTTTGCAAAGAAGTTTTTTCCATAATTTTATCTTTTATTTTGTCTCTATTATATTTTATTGGTTTATGTTATCTTCATTATTGACTTATTTCTTCTTATTTTGACTTTGATTTGCTCTTACATTTTTACTTTCTTAAGGTGCCAGATGCTAGGTATATCTATTCTAATTATGCATTCCAGAACTGGGAAAATAACCAGAAGTTGGGTTCAGGTACTCACTGGACCCACTGTGAGATGCACATAAGCTAAAAATCCATTAATCAAATAATTTCCATAAGCCATTACTCTGACTAAAGGACCACAGTGATGTTTTGAGTCTCTTGGAATCAGTATCAGTTCAGAGCCAGTGACCAGTAATCTTTGAAAGATCTGATTATTTCCTACTCCCCAATGTATAGTCACCATGGTAAAAGGCTATAGGTCCATTTGGGGAAGTCTAGGAGAAAGAGTAACAATATGCATTTTTGGTAGTGCACCAGGGTTCTTCCTCTAGGGGACTCAGCCTCCCATGTATTCAAGGGGTCTTATTCTGTAAACTGGTTCAAGTCTGGGACTGGATTGAGGTGCTATGACTCTCTTTTTATTTTCATTCACTTGACCTAGAACATTTTGCTTATACACCTTAAGAATGTAGTAGGCTTCCTATTTATTTCACTTCTAAGAAAACTGTGATTACCTGGCCAATGCCATGGGTCTATAAGAGTCAGAATATTCTGATTTATGCTTTGGCTCTGCTGTTGCAGTAACTATGCCCACCTTGTATTTGGAAATTGAATACCCCATTTGACCCCTGCCTACCTCAGGTCCAATTACTCACACTGCACTTAGGTTTTCTAATTGAATGGCTGGAATTCCTTCTCTAGCTGACCTAATTCTGACCTACAGAGAAGAGTGATCGCAGAGCTCTTCAAGGATGCTGAGGCTTCCCTCAGAAATTTATTTCTCAAAGTATTGGTTAAAGGTATGTCTTCTGGACCCTTCCAGTGCAGATGAGACAGTCTTCAATGATAAGCCCACTATGACATGCCAATCTCCTTAAGTCTCTGTAACTCTGGGGGAAAATATTTTCCCAGCCAGGGGCAAAATATCTTTGAAACTGAAATCAATCAAAGGGAGAAATAAAGTGGGAGAAATCCATTTACTGCTTACAAGCAGTTGTCCACTTTTTTCTGGCCCATGTCTTTCGTGACCTGGTAGCAAAAAGGGACGCCACCAAACCTCTCTAGTCCTGATATGCCCTCACTTCCCCTTGTTATTACCTATTGATATGGAGGTGGACTATTTCTCTCCAGGCCTTGGAAACACCTATTGATATGGAGATGTACAAAGGTCAGGCAAGAGATTCTGGAAATGTTGCAGTTTTACCCACAGCCTCTGAATCCCTTCTGTTACATTGAACCAAGGGAGATCAGGCATTTCCAATTTGCTTGCAGATTACAATTTTTATCTCACCTTTAGGAGCCTGCTAGGACTTAAGTCTAGAAACAAAGAGGGGTGGTGAGAGTGGGTCTTGAGTAAAATTAGCATTATTTTGTATGGGAACTGCCTCAGGGGAGGTAATGCAATTTTCTCAGGCAATGCAGAGTAAATCAGCTCAGATCAAGGAGAAAAGGATGATACCACTATGGGTGAAGAAGTGGACATCATTATAGGTGGGAGGTCACTTCCAGTTGGGTTGGAAGACCTCTTCTACTGGCAAAGATGTTACATCAGAATTTAAGGGCTCATTGTCCCCAACTTCATCAAGGCCTTCCTATATGTTTCCAACCCGATTTGCAGGATTCTGTTGACCTTAAAAAACAAGAGTCAGTTATTTTACCAGCAAAGTGAGTTTATTCAGGAACAGCAGAGGAATTGTAATTTGGGACAAGCCAACTATGGAGAAATACTGACAAAATGGAGAACAGAGGAGAGGGGCTTGCTTTTTTTTTACTTTTTAATTTTGGTATCATTAATCTACAATTACATGAGCAACATAATGGTTACTAGACTCCCTCCCCATTATCAAGTCCCCCCACATACCCCATTACAGTCACTGTCCATCAGCATAGTAAGATGCTATAGAATCACTACTTGTCTTCTCTGTGTTGTACAGGTTTCCCCGTATCCCCCCCCTGCATTATCTCTGCTAATAGTAATGCCCCTTTTTCCCCCTTATCCCTCCTTTCCCACTCATCCTCCCCAATCCCTTTCCCTTTGGTAACAATTAGTTCATTCTTGGGTTCTGTGAGTCTGCTGCTGTTTTGTTCCTTCAGTTTTTCCTTTGTTCTTATACTCCACAGATGAGTGAAATCATTTGATACTTATCTTTTTCCACCTGGGTTATTTCACTGAGCATAATACCCTCTAACTCCATCCATGTTGTTGCAAATGGTAGGATTTATTTTCTTCTTATGGCTGAATAGTATTCCATTGTGTATATTTACCACATCTTCTTTATCCATTCATCTACTCTTGGACACTTAGGTTGCTTCCATTTCTTGGCTATTGTAAATAGTGCTGTGATAAACATAGAGGTGCATACATCTTTTTCAAACTGGGCTGCTGCATTCTTAGGGTAAATTCCTAGGAGTGGAATTCCTGGGTCAAATGGTATTTCTGTTTTTCATTTTTTGAGGAACCTCCATACTGCTTTCCACAATGGTTGAACTAATTTACATTCCCACCAGCAGTGTAGAAGGGTTTGAGAGGGCTTACTTTTATAGGGGAAAGGAGGAAGCTGGAAGGGGCCATCACTGGTTCTCATTGGCTGGGCTGTGGCTAGGCAAGGAGAAGTTCTTCTTTCCTCCTGCTGGAGTATGTTAAGCTTCTTCCTGTTGTGATGTGAGGTATGCTTCTTACAGTGAGTGGTAATATATGACAGCTACCCCTTCAGGGCTTCTTAATTCCATTCATTTTTATTGAAGTATAGTTGATATATAATATTACATTGATTTCAGGTATACAACAGTTATATGCATTATCAAATGGTCACCACAATAAGTGTAATTATTAACTGTTGCCATACAAATATATAATATTATTGATTATATTCCCTATGCTATACTTTTAATCCCTGACTCCACTTTAAATGAAGTTTCCTTTATTTTCACAATCCCATTCTTTGCCAATCAATGCCCTCACTTTAACAGTAGGCAGGCTGGAGGCTGAGAGTTCAGTTTGTGCTGTAATTCAGCCAATTGTAGGATGAGGTTCTGTGTTTGATTTTCAGCAGCTTCAGCCCTGTGTCTAAGGAGATACTTCTGTCCATCAAGGTACAGGTAGAAGCTCTGAGGTCATCTATAGGACACTTGGACAGGGAATTTGAATCCCTGAACTCATCCTTTTCTTTACCACTTTGTCCAGCAACATTATAAACAGTGAATCAATGATTTATATTCCTTCTTTAAAAAAATATTCAAAAATTTCATATTCAGAGTCATTTAGCTCCTTGAGTCTCATACATGGTTGGTTGATTAGAAATATCCCATGCTGATATTTTGTTTATCTCTGTAAATAATCCACTGTCATTGTTCTTTTTACTACTGGTGATAGAGCCATTAATATCTTTAATCATATTAGAGACAATTCCAGAAACTGCATAACCATCTCAGAAAACACTTTCTTAAAATTCTGTTCCTCTAGAACCACTCTTGATACCCAAATCTGTATTAGAGTTCTCCAGAGAAACAGAAACAATTCTGTCCTAGTCCAAAATCCTGAGAACTAATGCAGGTAATGGTTTAAATTCCCGTCTGAGTCCAAAGGCCCAAAAATCAGGGGCTAATGATGTAAGTCCAGTCTAAGTCCATTAGCCTGAGAACCAGGAGTGCTAATGTCTGAGGGCAGGAAAAGAGTGCTCAGCTTAATAAAAAGCAAATTTGCCTTTCCTCTGCCTTTTCTGTTCTATTCAAGCTGTCCATGGTTTGGAGGATGCCCACCCATATTGGTGAGGGCAATATTCTTTACTCAGTCACTAACTGAAATGCTAATATCTTCTAGAAACACCCTCACAGAAATAATATTTGACCAGGTATCTGGACATCCCTTGGCACAGTAATGTTGGCACAGTTTATCATCACACTGGATCATATAGTAATTATGTGTGTAATTTTTGTTACCACCATACTGTTTTTATAGTGACAACAACATTTAACACTCCCATTAGTAATGCAGAAGGATTCCAACTTTTCTATATACTTTGCCAACATATATAATTTACTGTTTTGTTTCGTTTTGTCTGTGTGTGTGTGTGTTTTTAACTGTTGAAGTAGAGTTTATTCATGTTTTTTTTGACAAATCAACCAATGGAGTTTATTGGGATTCTGATTCAAATAAACTATAGCACACACACATACATATACATATACATACATATATATATATACATTTATATGACAATAGGGGAACGTTGAACATGGACTGAAAATTTTGTGATATTAAGGTGTTATTGTTAATTTTTAGGTGTGAAAATGCTATTACCAGTGGTATAACAATATTAATATTGTTAAAAACAAGATAACAGTTCAAAATGGGAGTCACTTATGCTAAGCCCCCATGTCATCAAACTGAGACTTAATTACTGTTTCAGCTCTCCAGGAATGGAATCTTAAACAAATCAGGTCTTACTTGGCAGTGATTCAGCACTAGGGAGGTAATCTGCCCAACAGACACTGCCATCCCCTAAAAGGAAAGTGACCTTGACACATCCAATCTACTTTTTGCCAGTATACATTTTGTCCCCACTCCCTTCTCTCTATAAATCTTTTATTTTGTACAGCTCCTGGGAGCTCCTTTCTATTTGCTAGATGAAATTCTGACTGATTCATGAATTGTTGAATAAAGTCAATAAAATATTTTAAATCTACTCAGTTGAATTTTGCTTTTTAGCCATATTAAGGAAATACTGTGAAATTTTCAGTAAGAAAGGGGTATTGTGATAATTTTTTTTTTATTGAAGTACCATTGATATACAATTTTATATTGGTTTCAAATGTACAACAAAGTGGCTCAACAGTTAACCATATTATTATATCCTCACCCCCTCTAATGTGGTTACTATCAACATAGAAAATGTTACGGAATAATTGACTATATTCCCCATGTTGTACTACCATCCCTGTGACCAACATATATTGTGATTGAGACTTATTATGTCCCTTTATCCCTGACACTCCCCCCCCACCCCAAACCCTCCCCGATGGTAACCACTAGTTACTTCTCAGTGTCTGTTAGTCTACTGCTGTTTTGTTCATTCTGTTTTGCTTTGTTTTTATATTCCACAATAAGTGAAATCATATGGTATTTATCTTTCTCCACTTGGCTTATTTCACTGAGCATAATACCCTCTAGATCTATCCATGTTTTTGTGAAGGCCATGATTTCTTTTCTTTTTATGGCTGAATAATATTCCATTGTGTATATGTACCACCTCTTCTTTACTCATTCAGCTACTGATGGACACTTAGGTTGCTTCCATATCTTGGTTACTGTAAATAATGTTGCAATAAACATAGGGATCCATATATCTATTTGAATCAGGGATTTTTTTTTCTTCAGGTATATTCCTAGAAATGGAATTATTGGATCAAATGGTATTCTATTTTTAGCTTTTTGAGGAACCTCCATACCGCTTTCCACAGCAGGTGCATCAACTAACATTCACACCAGCAGTTTAGGAAGGTTCACATTTCTCCACATTCCTGCCAACATTTGCTATTTCTTGTCTTTTGGATAGTGGCCATTCTAACTGGTGTGAGGTGATATCTCATTGTGGTTTTGATTTGCATTTCCATGATGTTTAGTGATGTGGAGCATCTTTCCATGTGCCTGTTGGCCATTTTTATTTCTTTTGGGAAATGTCTGTTCAGGTCCTGTGCTCATTTTTTAATTAGGTTATTTGTTTTTTGGATGTTCAGGCATATGAGTTCCTTGTATATTTTGGATGTTAACCCCGTGTCAAATGAGTCATTTATGAATATATTCTTCCATACCTTAGGATGCCTTTTTGTTCTGCTAAAGAAAGAAAAAGTTTTTTTAGTTTGATATAGTCCCACTTGTTCAATTCTTATTTTGTTTCCCTTGTCCGAGGAGATGTGTCCAGAAAAAAATTGCTCATACTTATGTTCAAGATATTTTTGTTTATGTTTATCTTCTAAGAGTTTTATGTTTTCATGACTTACATTCAGGTCTTTGATCTATTTCAAGTTTACTTTTGTGTATGGATTTAGAAAATAATGCAGTTTCATTCTCTTCCATGTAGCTGTTCAGGTTTCACAACACCAGTTATTGAAGAGGTTGTCTTTTATCCATTGTGTATTCATGGATCCTTTATTATATATTAATTGACCATAGATGTGTGGGTTATATCTGGGCTGTCTAATCTGTTCCATTGATCTATGGCTCTGTTCTTGTGCCAGTACCAAATTGTTTTGATTACTGTAGCTTTGTAGTAGTGCTTGAAGTCAGGGAGTGTAATCCCCCCAGCTTTGTTCTTCTATCTCAGGAATGCTTTGGCTATTTGGGGTCTTTTGTGGTTCCATATAAGTTTTAGAACTATTTGTTCTAGTTTGTTGAAGAATGCCATTGTTATTTTGATAGGGATTGCATTGAATCCATAGATTGGTTTAGGCAGGATGGCCATTTTGACAATAATAATTCTTCCTGTCCATGAGCATGAGATATATTTCCATTTATTGGTGTCTCCTTTAATTTCTTTCATGAGTGTCTCATAGTTTTCAGAGTACAGGTCTTTCATTGCCTTGGTTAGGTTTATTCCTAGGTATTTTATTCTTTTTGATGCAATTGTAAATGGAGTTGTTTTCCTGATTTCTCTTTCTGCTAGTTCATTGTTAGTATATAGGAATGCAACAGCTTTCTATGTATTAATTTTGTATCCTGCAACTTTTTTGAACCAAGTTATTAGTTCTAATAGTTTTTTGATGGAATCTTAGGGTTTTCTGTGTATAATGTAATGTCATCTGCAAATAGAGTTTAACTTCTTCCTTACCAATTTGGATGCCTTTTATTTCTTTGTGTTGCCTGATTGCCATGGCTAGGACCTCCAGTACTATGTTGAATGCAACTGGTGAGTGTGGGCATCCTTGTCTTGTTCCTGATCTTAAAGGGAAAAACTTCAGCTTCCCACCATTAAGTATGATGTTAGCTGTGGACTTGTTATATATGGCCTTTATTTTGTTGGTATGTACCCTCTGTATCCATTTTGTTGAGGGTTTTTATCATGAATGGATGTTGAATTTTGTCAAATTCTTTTTCAGCATCTATTGAGATGATCAAGTGTATGGTTTTTATTCTTCTTTTCATTAATGTGGTATATGATATGATTGATTTATGAACATTGTACTATCCTTGCATCCCTGAAATAAATCCCATTTGGTCATGATGGATGATACTTTTAATGTATTTTTTTATTCAGTTTTCTAATATTTTGTTGAGGATTTTTGAATCCATGTTCATCAGAGATATTGGTCTGTAATTTTCTATTTTGGTAGTGTCTTTTGTTTTGATATAAGTGATACTGGCCTCATAGGATGAGTTTGGAAGTATTCTCTTCTTCTTTTTGGAATACTTTAAGAAGAATGGGTATTATCTCTTCTTTAAATGTTTGGTAGAAATCAGCTATGAAGCCATCTGTACCTGGCATTTTGTCTTTTCTGGGAGTTTTTGTGTTACCAATTCAATATCATTGCTAGTAATTGGTCTGTTCAGATTTTCTGTTTCTTCCTGGGCCAATCTTGGAAGGTTTTATTTTCCTAGGAAGTTGTCCATTTCTTCTAGGTTGTCCAATTTATTGGCATATAAATTTTCACAGTGTCCTCTAATAAATCTTTGTATATCTGTGGTATCTATTGTGACTATTCCTTCTTCCTTTCTGATTATTTTTATGTGTATACTCTCTCCTTTTTTCTTGATAAGTCTGTCTATGGGTTTATCCATTTTGTTTATTTTCTCAAACATATCTTGGTTTCATTTATTTTTTTCTTGTTTTATTCTTTTATATTTTATTTATTTATGCTCCGATATTTATTATGTCCCTTCTACTAACTTTGAGTTTCATTTGTTTTTCTTTTTGTAGTTTAATTGTGAGTTTAGACTGTTTGTTTGGGATTCTTCTTGTTTCCTGAGGTAGGCCCATGTTGTTATCTACTTCCTTCTTAGAACTGCCTTTGCAACATCACTCAGATTTTGGACTGCTGAAGTTTTTTTTCATTCTCTCCATGTATTGCTTGATTTCTGTTTTAATTTATTCATTGATCCATTGATTATTTAGATGCATGTTGTTTAGCATCCATGTATTTGTAGGTTTTTTTATTTTTGTTTTGTGATTTATTTCTAATTTCAAACCATTGTTGTCTGAGAAATTCCTTTATATAATTTCAATCTTTATTAATTTATTGAGGCTCTTTTTGTGGCCTAGTTTGTGATCTACTCTGAAGAAAGTTCCATGTACACTTGAGAAAAATGTTTATCCTATTGCTTTTGGGATGATTGTTCTGCAGATATTTTTTAAGTTCATTTGTTGTAATATTATTGTTCAATGCCCCTGTTTCCTTATTTTTTTTCTATCTGGTTGATCTGACTATTGATGAGTGGTGTGTTAAGGTCTCCTAAAATGTATGTGTTACAGTCTATTTCCCCCTTTAATTTTGTTAGTATTTGTTTTATGTATTTAGGTGCTCCTGTGTTGAGTGCATAGATGTTTATAATGGTTATATCCTCTTGTTTGACTAATCCCTTTATCATTATGTAATGTCTTCCTTGTCTCTTATTACTTTCTTTGTTTTGAAATCAATTTTGTCTGATTTAAGTACTGCTATTACTGCTTCATTCCCTATTATTTACATGAAATATCTTTTTCCATCCCTTCACTTTTAGATTGCTTATATCTTTGGATATGAAATGAGTCTTGTTGGCAGCATATAGATAGGTCTTGTTTCTTTATCCATTCTGACACTCTGTCTTTTGATTGGTGCATTCAGTCCATTTAGGTTTAAGGTAATTATTGATAGGTATATACTTACTCCATTTTATTGTTTTCTCATTGTTTTTGTAGCTCGGCTATTTATTTCTTCCTCTCTTACGCTCTTTTCTTGTTATTAGATGTTTTTCTTTAGTGTTATGATTATATTTTTCTTTTTTAAATTTTTGTTTATCTATTGTAGGCTTTAGTTTTGTGGTTACCAAAGGTTCAAGGATAGCTTTAATATAATATAACAGTCTATATTTAATTGCTGATTACACTACTTCAAACACAATTTAAGGGTACTTTTTTATTCCTTCTTCTTCTCTATACTTTATGTATTAGATGTCATAATCTGCACTTTTTGTGTATCTCATGACTTATTTTGTGTATAGTTGACTTTGCCTCTTTTGTTTTAATTTCATATTTTCTTGGTAATTAATTGGTCTACTACCCTTTATTTCCACTGGTGAAAGCTATTTAGCCTTAGGAACATTTCCATCTATAGCAGTCCCTTTAACATATACTGTAATGCTGGTTTAGTTGTTTTAAATTATTTGAGGCTTCATTTATCTGGAATTGGTTTAATTACTGCTCAAATGTAAATGATAATCTTGTTGTGTAGGATTCTTGTTTGACTGTCCTTGTGTTTCAATACATTAAATATTTCATGCCACTCCCTTCTGGCCTATAAAGTGCTAAGAACTCTGCGAATGGCCTGATGGAGTTTCCTTTATAAGTAATCTTTTTCTCTTTCTGGCTGCTTTCAGTACTTTTATTGTTGTTCTTTGCCATTTTAATTATTATATGTCTCAGTGTTGTTTTCCTTAGTTTCCTTTTCTTAGGGGCTCTCTGCTCTTCCACAACCCAAGTGTCTATTTCTTTCCCCAGATTGGGGAAGTCTTCAACAATTATTTCCTCAAAGAGACTTTCTATGCCTTTGTCTCTCTCTTCTTCTGCCACCACTATTATGTGAATATTGTTTCATTTGGATTGGTCACATAGCTTTCTTATCATTCTTTCATTCCTAGAGATCCTTTTTGCTCTCTGTTCCTCAGTTTCATTATATTTCTGTTCTCTAATTCCCATCCTGTTGACTGTTTCTCTCATTGACTGTCTCCTCTACTTGCAGCAATCTACTATTCATCCCCTCCATTGTATGTTTAAATTCAGTTACTGTATTCTTCAGCTCTGAGTGGCTCTTTTTCAACTCTTCTATCTCTTTGTTGAAGTACTCCCTGATATCTTTAATATTTTTTTGCAAATCTATGAGCATATTTATAATTTTTACATTGAAAATTTTATCAGGAAGATTGGTGATCTCTGTTTCATTTAGCCCTCTTTCTGGTGTCTTATCATGTAGTTTTGTTTGGAACATTGTCCTCCGTCTCCTCATTTTGTCAATATTTCTGTGTTTCTTTCTTTGTATTAGATGGATTTGTTATGCTTCCTGGTCTAGAGAGTAATGGTTTTATGAAAGAGGTGTCCTATAGTACCCAGAAGCTTATGACTCTTTACTTTCTGCTGCCTTAAGACTCTTTACTTTGCAGGAGCCCCAATTTCTATTGGTGTTTAATGGGTGGGACCCACCTTTCTTGTCTGTCTACTGGTTATGGTCTCAGTCTGATGTACTGGCAGATTGCCTCAGCTGCCTTTGTGATGAGCAGAGGGCTCTGCTACAATCTTGTGGGTGGGGCCTCCCTCTCCCTGCCTGGCAGCAATGGTGCCACAGCAGGGTTAATTGAATGGACAGAGCCATTATGCAGCTCTGGGGCAGGGCAGACATTTAGCACTGGGCCATGGATACCAGCTGGGAGGAAGGAGCTCTCAGAGCTGACTCCTGTAGGCTCCTCCCTAGTTGGGCTGAGACAGGGCTGAGAAAGCTGTAAGAGTCTCCCTCTGCCCACCAGGCAGTAACATCTGATGCTGTTGCTGGACCAAGTGGGTTGACTCACTGGCCCTGTGCTCAAGGAGGTGCCTTAGGACTGAGTTGCCAGTGAGAGGAATGAAGCATCTGGGGCTCCAAAGAATTCCTGACCTGTTAGGCTGAGGGAGGCCTGGAGTGGTATCCTCTGCCTGCTCATCTCCTGAAGAGAGAGCTACATTCAGTGCTTGCCCCTGTGACACCCCTCCCACTGCTGGCAAGTCTTTCAAACTGTTTCCTTGCTTTGGGTCTCAAGACTGGTGGAGCATGCTTGTCCTCCAAAAGTGGCTAGAGTCTCAGCCTCCCAGAGTGTTTCATCTGTTCCTGCTGTCCAGCCCCACTAATCACCAGGACACAATGTAATGTGAATTCACACTCCCAGATCAGATTTCCGGGGCCAGGTATACAGAGTTCCTGGACTTCCATCACCTCCCTGCTCTGTTCCTCTTCCTCCTGTGAGCTAGGGTACGGGAAGGGCTTGAGTCCTGCTTGGCTGCAGCTCTCCCACTTTACCCTTTTCTGTGTGGTCTTCTTTTCTTCCCCAGTTGTAGGCCGTCTGTTCTGCAGTCTTCAAGTCATTTTAAGTAGTTGTATTTGATGTAGTTTCTTTCTTTATATGTTTGTGAGAGGACGTTTCCACCTTGCCTCCCTACTCCACCATCTTTTTCTCCTGGGTGTGTCTTTTTTATAGTAGCCATTCCAATGGATGTGAAATGGTATATCATCTTAGTTTTGATTTTCAATTTCCTATTGATTAGGGATATTTTCCATTTTTTCATGTACTTATTGTCCATTTGTATATTTTCCTTAGGGAGATGTCTATTCAAGTTCTTTTCCTATTATTAAATTTGTTATTTGCTTTTTGTTGTTGGAGTTTTAGATCTTTACATATTCTGGATATGAATCCATTATTAAATATATGATTTACAAATATTTTCTCTCATTCCAAGAGTTGCCTTTTATTTTGTTGTTGGCATCCTTTAATGCACAAAAGTTTCTAATTCTGAAGAGGTTCAATGTATCTATTTTTTATTTTATTGCCTGTGCTTGTGATGTTAGATCCAAGAAATCATTGCCAAATTCAATGTCATGAAGCTCTTCATCTGTTTTCTTCCAAGGGTTAATATTTATCTTTTATCTTTAAGTCTTTGATCAATGTTTAGTAAATTTTTTCATGTGGTTTAAGATAAGGGTATAAATATATTGCTTTGCATGTGGGCATCTAGTTTGCCCAACACCATTTGTTGAAAAGATTGTCCTTTCTCCAATGAATAGTCTTGGCAATCCAGTCTTGTTGAAAATCATTTGACTATATGAGGGATTGATTTTTCCTGGTCTCTTCATTCTATTCTGTTAGTCTATATATCTTTCTTTATGTCACCACCATACTCTTGATTATCATAGTTTGTAGTAAAATTCAAAATCAAGAAAAGTGAGTCTTCCAACTTTGTTCTTTTTCTATATTATTTTTGAGCTTCCATATTTTGGGAATGGATTTTTAGGAATTTTAGTATGTATTCTCTTTTTGCAAAAAAAAAATTGCTGTGATTGTGATTGCAAATTCATTGAATCTGCAGCTCATTTTGGGTAGTATTAACATCTTTATGAAATGAAGTCTTCCAATCATGAATATGAAGTTTCTTTTCAGCATTGTTTTCTTTATTTTCTCTCAGTAGTATTTTGTAGTTTTCTTTATACAAGTCTTTTTCTTCCTTGTTTAAATATATTCCTAAGTACTTTATTCTTTCTGATGCTATTGTAAATGGAATTGTTTTCTTTATTTCACTTTTGGATGGGCTATTGTTAATGTATAGGAAAGCAACTGAATTTTGAGTATTAATTTTGTATTCTGCAACTTTGCTGAATTTGTTTATTAGTTCTAACTGTTTTAATGGAATATTTAGGGTTCTGCACATATAGGATCATGTCATCTGTGATCAGAGAATATTTTAAAGCTTTCTTTACAACTTTGATGCCAGTTATTTCCTTTTCTTGTTTAATTACTCTGTTAGGAATTACAATGCTATGTTGAATAGAAGTAGCAAAAGTGGGCATCCATATCTTCTTCCTGAACTTAGAGGAGAAGGTTTTGGTCTTTCACCAGTTTTGTGTTAGCTGGGGTGTTTCATATATGACCTTTATTATTTTGAAGTGGTTCCTTTCAATTCCTAATATGTTGAGTGTTTTTGTTTTTTGTTTTTTTACAAATCAAATATTTTCTATTTAAGGAATAACATTCTATTCAGCAAAATATTGCTTGAAAATCCTATTGTGGTGTAAATGGAGTTGCTGTATCATTCTCAATTCTGGCTGTATCACTCCAGGATGTTTTGTGATTTGTTCTGTGGTGGGGACCAGATCTAAGAATTTCATCACAGTTCTTTTTTTCCATTTTTTAAATTTTGTTAACATTAATATACAATTACACAAGCAACACTGTGGTTACTAGATTCCCCCCATTATCAAGTCCCACCAAATATCCCATTACAGTCACTGTCTATCAGTGTAGTAAGATGCTATAGAAACACTACCTGTCTTCTCTGTGCTATACTGCCTTCCCCGTGCCTCCTTGCTACATTATGTGTGCTAATCGTAATGCCCCTTATTCCCCTTCTCCCTCCCTTCCCACCTCCCCTACCCCCAGTCCCTTTCCCTTTGGCAACTGTTAGTCCATTCTTGGGTTCTGTGAGTCTGCTGCTGTTTTGTTCCTTCAGTTTTACTTTGTTATACTCCACAGAGTGAAATCATTTGGTACTTGTCTTTCTCTGCCTGGCTTATTTCACTAAGCAAAATACACTCTAGCTCCATCAATGTTGTTGCAAATGGTAGGATTTGTATTCTTATGGCTGAATAATACTCCATTGGGTATATGTACCACCTCTTCTTTATCCATTCATCTACTGATGGCCACTTAGGTTGCTTCCACTTCTTGGCTATTGTAAATAGTGCTGTGATAAACATAGGGGTGCATGTCTTTTTGAGACTGGGAAACTGCATTCCTAGGAGTGGAATTCCTGGGTCATGTTGAGTGTTTTATCATGAGAGTTGAATTTTGTCTAATTCTTTTTGCATCAATTGAGATGATCATGTGTTTTTGTTTTCTTCCTTCACTCTGTTGATGTGGTGTATTGCATAGACTGATTTTCCCGTATTGAACCATGCTAGCATTCTAAGATAAATCTCACTTGGTCATGGTACACAATCCTTTTAACCATTTTAATATGTTTTCAAATCTGGTTTGCTAATATTTTCCTGAGGATTTTTATATTAGTAATCATAAGGGACATTGGTCTATAGTTTTCCTTTCTTGTAATGTCTTTGTCTGGCTGTATTAGTTTGTTAGGGCTGCCATAATATAGTACTGCAGACTGGGTGGCTTAAAACACAGAAATTCATTTTTTCTCAGTTCTGAAAACTAGAAGTGTGAGATCAAGGTGTCGACAGGGTTTTCTTCTGAGGCATCTTTTGCAACTGGCTGTCTTTGCCCTCTATCTTCTTATTTCCTCTGCTCCTATATATATGCACACCTCATGTTTCTTTGTGTGCTCTAATCTTCTCAAGAGAACACAAGTCTGACTGGATTAAAACCCACCCTAATGACCTCATTTTAACTGAATTGCCTATTTAAAGGCCTTATATCCAAATACAGTCACATTCTGAAATGTTGGTGATTAGAACATCACCATGAATTTGGGGGGCACAATTTAGTCTATGACACTCCACCTTCTGGATACCTAAAATTTATGTCCTTCTCATATGCAAAATGCACTGAACCCATCTCAATAGCCTCAATGTCAGCTAATTCCAGCATCAACTCCAAGTCCCAAACCTACCTAAATACTATCTAAAATATGGGTGAGACTTAAAATATGATTCATCTTGAGTCCAAATTTTTCTCCAGCTATTAATTTGTAAAACCAGATGGGATTTCTGCCTCCAAATGCAGGACAGACACTTCCATTCCAAAAGGAAGAAATCAGAAAGAATGGGGTCAATGATCCCAAGCAAGTCCAAAGCCTAGCAGGGAAATCTGCATTAGTTTTAAGATTCTATAATTATCTTCTTTGTCTCAGTATTCTGTCCTCTGGGCCTGCATGGATGGTGATCCTACTGAGATGGCAGCCTCCCCCTTGTGGCCCTGTGTGGTGGCACTGTCCCTGAGGCCCTAGGCAGTGGCAACCTGGTCTGCTGAACCTGAGGAGAAGACAGCCTTGCCACCCTCCACTCCCACCAACTATGACCTCTGCTGACCCTCTGGTGGGAATAGAAGCCTGCTAATCTCTGAATCACCTTTAGAGTCATTCTTTCCTTGTCTTGAAGGTAATGCATATTAACAGCTGGATATTATTCTGCTCTATAGAATCCAAGGCATCCAACAGTCTTCCTTAATTAGTCTACACTGGTAGTATTTATGCTGGAATAACCCTATGGTATAATTCCTGCCTTCTGCTGAGATGGTTGATTAGATCCATAACTCATACTCATAATCTCTTTATGAGTGAATATTCAGCCAAACCCTTAGTATTCTCTCCAGAGCTTAATTCCTCATTTTTCACAATGTGGATAGACTGAGGATTATCCAAAAGTTGAAGTTCTAGTTCTTTTTGTTTAACAACGCCTCCTTCAAATTTTCTCTTTTCTCTTGTATTTTACTATAAGCAATAGGGAGAAAACAGGTTGTACCTTCAAAACTGCTTAAAAATATCTCAACTAAATAACCCAAGTTTGCCACTTACAAGTTCTACCTTACACAAAATTCTAGAACACAATTAAGCCAAGTTTCTTGCCACTTCATAAGAAGATCACCTTTTCTCCAATGTCCAATATATTCTCTTCATTTCATCTGAGGCTTCACCAGGATGGCTTTTAAAATCCATATTTCTACCAAAATGTCTTCAAGGCATTCTAGAATTTTTTTAACATCAGCCTTAAAACTCCTCCAGCCCCTACTCATTACTCAGTTCTAAAGTCACTTCCATATTATTAGTTTTTTTTTCTTACACCAACAGTCTACCTCATGGTACTAAAATTTATTTGTCAGACTATGCCATAGAAACAGAATAAAGTGTGGGTGGTGTAAGGGTCCAATTTCATTCTTTTTCATGTGGTTATTCACTTTTTTCCCAGAACCATTTATTGAAGAGACTATCCTTTTCCCATTTAGTATTCTTAGTTCCTTTACCAAATATTAGTTGGTCATATATGTTAGGGTTTATTTATGGGCTTTCAATTTCTGTTCTGTCAGTTTATGTATATGCTTTTATGCCACTACTATACTGTGTTTGTTACTATGCCTTTGTAACATAGTTTGAAATCAAGAAGTGTAATGCCTTCAGCTCTTTTGTTTCTTATGAATGCTTTGGCTATTTGGGGTCTTTTGTGGCTCTATACAAATTTTAGAATTGTTTTTCCTATTTTTGTGAAAAATTTCATTAGATAGGGATTTCATTGCATCTACATATGGTTTGCGGTAATATGAACATTTTATAATATTAATTCTTCTGATATATGAACATAGAATATCTTTCCATTTGTTTGTGTCTTCAGTTTCTTTCATCAAAGTCTTGTAGTTATCAGTGCACAAACCTTTCACCTCCTTGGTTATATTTATTTCTAAGTATTTTATTGTCTTTGATGCTATTGTGAATGACATTGTTTTCTTATTTATTTTTCAGGTATTGTGTTTTTAGTGTATGGAAATGCAACTGTTTTCTTCATGTTAAATTTATATCCTGCAACACCACTGAATTTATTGATTAGTTTTAACAGATTTTTGGTAAGGTGTTTAGGATATTCTATATAGAAGATTATCTGCAGACTAAGACAATTTTACTTGTTCCTTTCCTATTTTGATACCTTCTTATTTCTTTATTTTGCCTTATTGCTCTGACTAGGACTTCTAGTACTATATTGAATAGGAGGGTGAGAGTGGTTCTTGATCTTAGAAGAAAAACTTTCAAACTTTCACCATTGAATATGATGTTGCTTGTGAGGTTTTCATGTATGGCCTTTGTTGTGTTGAGCTATGTTCCTTCTGTACCTACTATGTTGAGCATTTTTATCATGAAAGGATGTTCTATTTTTTCAAATAATGTTTCTCTGTCTATTGAGATGATAATATGAATTTTATTCTATTAATGTAGCATAATACATTAATTGATTCACATATGTTGAACTATCCTTGCATCTCAGGTATAAATTCCACTTGATCATAGTAGATGATCCTTTTAATGTGCTGTTGAATTCAGTTTCTTATTATTTTGTGGAAGATTTTTGCATCTATATTCCTCAGGGATTTGGTCTGTAGGTTTTTTGTAGTGCCTCCATCTGGCTTGTATCAGGGTAATGCTGAGCTCTTAAAATGAATTTTGCAGTGTTACCTTCAATTTTTATTTTAAGTTTGAGAAGGATTATCATTAATTCTACTTTAACTATTAGACTTCAGCAGTGAAACTACCTGGTTCTGGGACTTTCTATTCTGGGAGGTATTTTATTACTAATCAATCCTTTTGTTATTGGTCTGTTCAGATTTTCTATTTCTTCATAATTCAGTCCTTGAAAGTTGTATGTTTTTAGAAATTTACCCATTTCCATTTATCCAATTTGTTTAATTGTTCATAGTAGTCTTATGATCCTTTATATTTCTGTGGTCTCCATTGTAATGTCTCCTCTTTCATTTCTGAATTCTTTGTTTTAGCCTTCTTTTCTTATTTAGTATAGTCAATGTATGTCAATTTTGTTTACCATCTCAAAAAAACAGCTCTTGCTTTTGTTAATCTTTTCTACTGATTTTTTGGTTTTCTTCCTTCCTTCTGACACTTATTTTATTCCTACTAATTCCTAAGTCCTGGATATAAAACTCAGATACAGTTTTCACTTTGGATAATTTCACAGTCTAATGAGGGAAAAATACATATATAAATGAGTAATTTCCATAAAGTATGGTGTGTTTTTCTGTGGAATTACAAAAGACAGAGTGATTATTCTGCCTATGGCAGTAACAGGAAAGTTCACAAAGGAAATAAGATTTGGTCTGGGTCCTAAAGAATGAGTATGGTGTTTCAAGATATATTAGAAGTGTGGATAAGAAGAGGGTTTTTCTTTTAGCAGAATAGTGAATAATTTATTATTACTGGATTAGAACTGCATTGCAGGTAATGGTGAGATGTGGTGGTGGAGAGGAAGTTTGGGGTCTTGTGAAGCAATTTGGATTATAGAAATAAAGATAAATAATTATTCAAGAGAAACAGGAAGGTGATAAAATTAAGTTCCTGTTTTAGGTGATTCTGGAGAAAATGTGGAAGGTAAATTCAAAGGAGCAAAAGACCAATTAAAATTCATGTAACTATCCAAGTTAGGGCTAAATTAGGTTCTCAGGTTAGACCTAGTGTCAGTGACAATGGGGATGAAGGGTGACTAAATGCCAGCCAGACACATTTCTGATGCAAAATTAAAAAGCATTGTGACTTATATAGAAATTATGTGCAGAGAGGAATGAAAGGGAGGAATGAGTTAAAGACTGAAAGATGAGTCAAACAATTGAGTTAGGAACAGGAGGATCAGTTGTGGGTAGGATATTTGGGATGCTTTTATAAATCAAATTTGTAAGTCAGGAAGAGATCTGTGTTGGAGATAGAATTTGGAATTATGAGAATATAAGTTTTGTTGAAGTCTGTGTTCTTGGATCAGTTTATCAAGGAAGAGAGTGAAAAAATAAGAGGATTAAGAGAAAAATCATATAGAACATGAGCATTTAGGAGATTGACAGTAAGAGACAATTCTAGAAGGTTGACTGAGAAAAGTTGATCTGAGAGGAAAGAGGAGAACCAACAGAAGTGTTGTGAAATCCCAGTAGTTTCTTCCTGGGGGTGAAGAACATAAAACATTTGTTATTGAGGTTAGGTAAGGGGTTAAGACTATGGAGAAATCTAAGATGATTTAAGCTTATGAAACTGATAGACTGAACCGATTCTGGTGCCACCACCAACAACAAAAATATTAGAAAGGAGAAAAGATCTTGAGAGAAAGTTTTGGTCTATTTGTGATATTCTACATAAAGAGAATTGAAATGACATTCAAGCAGTGTAGTCGGATTGACAATGAAAGATACAGGCTAGACAAAAAGAGATCCTTATTCCTCAGAGAGCTCTGGGGATGGGTGATAGTGCCAATCGGATTGCATAAGAAGTCTTTGTTACATCTGATTTAAGCTTAGAGACATAGCCAGAGATTGTAATTATGCTGCTTGTGAATAGCATCTATTACTCTGCTTTGACACTTGTGATTCAGCTCATGGATAAATCTCTGAAGTGTAGAAATATAAAAATGAAAATAACAGTGTGTAGGCGTTAGTGTGTTATAGATAAACTTGGATTTATAGCTGAATATATAATTATTGCTGTGCATATACTGAGTACTGTATTACATGTATGTCTAGTTTCATATATGAGTGAGTTTTCAAAATATTTGAAATAATCATTTGCAATTATTTAAGATTTTGAGGACATTTTTTCCAAATCAGTTCATCCACCCACAGGTACCCTTGGTCCTAAGGATAATTACAGAGCTCTGTGCTAAAGAGACCAATAGTTCTTCAGCTGGATATGTAAGAATGTTTGTAATTAACCTATTACATGTAATATTCATGAACCAGACTGTAAATTTTTATTTTTGTCTTATGTCACAAACCAACTAACTTTACCAGTATATCAACCTCCATTTTCCTTACACTTCTTGTTACTCAAAGGACTTAGAGTCCCTTAAAACTACTGTGGGAATCAGAAAATTCTCTTCCAAAATAATATATTTTATATGTCTGGTTTCTTATGTATTTCTCTATTACTTCTATAAGCTTTACAGAAGGTTAAAACAAAAACTAAGACACCTTTAGCATGTGTGTGTGTTAGGGGGTGACTTGGAATGAGGAAGAGTATTCCTCTTCTCCTCATTTCTTTCTTATTAAAATAGTATTTAAACAATATCCAATTTGAGTTTCAACATCATGATTCCTCCACCCCTCAAACTGATACTTGTAGGGATCTTGTGTAGCATATACTGGCTGAACAGTATAGTTTGACACTTGATCATATTCTGCCTGGTGTTATGATCTGTTCCATTGGTATTTATTTTGTCTTCTCAATAAAGATCATATTTTCTTGAAAAGACTATATCATAACTCTTTCATCTCCTTTATAGACATTAATTTTACTGAATAACTTAGGGATACATTAATTTGTAAACAAGTAATAAATTCCATTGTTTACTTCCTCTTCTTAGGTTATTTATTATTATAAATAATTTACTAATTTTTGTGTCTTATTTTTCGATAAAAAATATTTTTCTGTATCATTTTTACTAGATTAAAATTTTCTTAACCCTTCAAACCACACTACAGAACTCAGATATCGTGATGTTGACCCAAATAAGTCATTCTGATTGGATATCGAGAACTTTTAATTTTTTTAATAACAGTAAAAGCTGCTCAGATCTTTGTAGGAGTCCAACCTATTGAGCTATTCCCTCCCTTCAGTGAAAGTGGATCTTTGTAATTTTACATGTGTGTATTAAATTTCACATGACATCTCCCCACAATTTCTGCACTTTTCCCTCAGTGTACATTGTCCTGGATGTCTGAAATATAATCCATTTGAAGATAAACTTTTAACAAAATTAACCAGGGCTAGAAAGCAGGTTAGTTACATCTATTGAAGCTTTTGAAAGCATAGCTCAAGCCTAGTTTTTCCAGCAGAAGGAATTAAGACATTTAAATATTCTCAATACAGTAAAACAATAAACTAATGGAAATTTGCACCAAAACCCAGTAGTAATCTCAGTAGATTTGTTTAGATTCTACCAAACTTCAGAAGAGAAGACTATTCTTTTGAGACATGAATGAAAGTGAAAAAAATATTTGTGATACCTTTTTTCCATTCTTAATATCGTTAAAGAGTTGATTTAACTTCATTAAATAAATGTAGGATGCATGCAGTATTTGGATATTATTATGCTTATATAGACAATGGAGAGTTATTTGGAAACTATGGCATGTATTTTACCTAGAAAATTTCAGCACCATGTACATTTTAATCTTCAGTTGGTTACAATTAATAGTAAATCGAAATAATATATTTTATATATATTTTCTTATGTACTTAATCTTAAAATGTGAGAGGGGTGTATGAAAAGTCTTAAAGTTATGTTTTCAAGATTTTCCCCTATCATTATTTCCCAAATCTCTATGTACAGCTTTGCTTTTAAAAATAAAAATATATTGAGTTGGAGAATTTGGTGTTTTAATACGCAAATAATGAAAGGGTCTAAAAATGAACAGAAAAGCATGACAGGAAGAATCCATAAGAATAATAGTTTAATATTCCACCAACATTACAAATGTTAGGTTTGACACACAGCTTTTGTGCCTAACATAGTGGCTCACATATAGTGAACCATCAATAAATATTTATTACATAAATGAAATTCTAAGCTTATTATAAAAAGGTGCAGTTTTATAATTTTACACAAGCTTAGATTTGGGAATAGGTGTGATGAGAAAATGGCTATTTTGATTTCCTGCCTAGGCACACTCAGAGTCTGGACATTTAGATAAGGGCTTGAACTTTGGATTTTTGCCTCAAGTCCCACTTTGCTTTTTCCAGAGCACCTTTTAACATAACCATTTAGAGCTGAGCTCATGAAGTTAGTGAACTCTGCCCTAGCCACCTTACAATAATAATAGGTGCTTGCTCTCCTCTTCTCTATCTCCTGTTCTCTTGCAACCTGGGACAGAGGACTGATCTCCCAGCTCGCTGCACCCACCCCTCGATCCCCACATTTCTGGGATCTATAAGTAATAAATCTTGTGACTCTAATTTTATATTATTCAATGACACATGGACATGATGAAAAAAATAAGATAATATTAAAGGTAATATGACAAAAAGGGAATCTTCTTCCCATCCCAGATAACTCCTGCTGGACCCCCAAAATTTTCTTGAATATCCCTCCAGAAATATCCCATCCATACATGCAGTCGTATTGTATGTATTGCTCTGTAAATCAAATTTTTCACTTAACCATGTCAGAGATCTTTCCATAGTACAGAGCTACCTCATTCTTTTTACTGGCTGCTTAGTATGTCATTATAAATGTGTGTGTGTGTGTGTGTGTGTGTGTGTGTGTGTGTGTGTGTCAGTTTGTCCTATAAAAGCAATCTTCTATTAATGAATATTTAAGTGGTTTTTTGGTTTTGTTCTGTCTTTAGAATAATGGAAACTTTACCATAAATTGTTGTGCATATGTGCAAGGATACCTAGAAAATATATTAATAGAACTAGAATTGATGGGTCAAACAGTATATACATCTGAAATGCTAATACTTTTTGTCAGATTGTCATTAAAGAGGTACTGTTTGTCCAGCCACCAGTAGTGTATTAAGTATATGTGTTCTTATTTCTCAAAGTTCTTGCAAATAATGAATACTTTTTAATTTTTTTGCATTATTAGTTTAACATATTGTGTTCTTTAAAGAAACATTTTAAACCAATCTAACACATGTAATAATCTACACTTTATTTTAATGAAACTGGAGATGGCCTCGCTTACTAGAGCTTTAGCAGGACAGAGTCTATACTCTCAACAGTAGTACTCACTGGTACTCAGTGAGTAACAATATTACTTAAAGTTGGGTTTGACACACAGCTTTAGTGCCTAGTATAGTGCCTGGCATATAATGATCCATCAGTAAATATTTATTGCATGAATGAAATTCAAAGCTTATTTTTAAAAGGCAGTTTTTTAATTTTAATTTTATAAAATTAACATAAAAATTCTAATTTTAATTCAGATAGTTGATTGACTGCAAATATGGTTAGTGTAGTGTTTAGGGGTTAGAGAAGATCTTAGGAATTTTTTTGTGTGTGTACTTACAAATTTTGTACTTATGAAGAGTGTTTTATACATCACACAAAACGAATGGTTTCTTTATACTGAAGTCAAGAAAGAGCAGTCCCATTTCTTATAATATAAGATAGTTCTAGTAGGTAAAGATTCATTTTCCATTGATTTAATTTTTGGCTTTCTGTTCCATTAGTATATTTTACTAAAATTTTTCTTTATTTTTGCTTTAAATAAGTGATAGCCATAGTAAGGTCCCACATAGGTGCCAGTCTACTAATTGTTACTGGTCTGCAACAAGTCAATCAAATAATTTGAAAGGAAGTTTTAGAAAGTTTTGTAGCAATTTGACAGAGCACTTTTATGTCCATAAAAAATATGGGCATGCCTTTCTATATGTTTATTACTTCTCTTCCATTTTTCTGGCTACTTCTGGTTATTGTACTTCATAAAAATTTCATCAGGAACAAGATGGAGATTTGTTAAATTAATTGCTGTTTCACCACAAATAGTTTGAGAAACACTGTCTTAGATGATGTTTATAAAAGACTTTAGCTGTGTTCATATTTTTAAAGCAGATTTTCTGATAAAATTCCCATTTTCTTTGCTCTCCTTGAGGTGCATATCCAAATAAAAATTTCCAAGTTAAATTTCTCTGATCATGTTAATGTATTAATAGACCCTCACTTTTGATAAGATGGAATGTTTAATAAGAGGTTACTGTGATGCTATTTCACTTTTATTTAGCATTAGGTCCTATTACATTCTAAACACTGCATGTACTACAGAAATATTTTAAGGTAATTATAAATTTTAATTGCAAAATGACAATCCAGCCCAAACATCAGTCTGCTTAAAAGTGATATAAATTCCCAAAGTAGTTGACAGTCATGTTAGCTCTGTGATATTTCAGTACAAGTGATTTCCCCCATTTGTACAAGCTTATTTTTTCAAAACAACTAAAAGTGGTTTTGGTTTCCTTCTTATATTTTACATTAAATTAACTGAATGCCTTGCTTTAATCTTTTTCTTCTTTATTACTATGGTATGGCCTATTCGTATTGCTTTTTTCAAAAAATGATCATGTTTTTCCCATGTGTCCTTTTTTGTAGTTTAGGTGGGGTGAGGTTTTATTGATGTATTTATGGTTGCCCCCTTCTTTCTTTCCAAAATCAGGCTTTCTGGAGCCATTGGAAAACTTGTTCTATGTTGGAAACTGAGCATATAAATCACTTTTTGCTATTTTAATGGTGTTCATTTTAAAGTATGAATGACAGTTTGCCTCTAAGCTTGCTTTTGTAATAAAAATAGTTTTCAGTTAGGTTGTAGCCCTTGACCAATGATATCAAATTATGATAGGGAATTAAATGTTAAATGTCCAACACTGATATAATACGTAAGGTTTATAATGGTCATACGTGCGCTATTACTCAATGGCAGAGCTACCAAAACAAGCCGGGGATCTTTATTTCCAGACTAAACACTAAGCATTGGCAACATCAGGGATTCAGTTTAGCCTTTAAAACATAATCCCAGGGTGTGATTTTAAATTATTTCATGATTTAGGGAATTAAAATTTATCAGGCTTTTACCATTTCAAAGCCTCTAGTCAAAGGTTACGTATAGTTAGATATAAGGAAATCAAGCCTGAAAAAGCTAAAGATTACCCATTATTGTTCCTGGGCTTTCTAATTGGCAGAGTTGATTTGGAGAGATGAACTGACTCACACAGTGTGAATTCAAATAAAGAGCCAAGAAATCTGTTATTAACACCAGTAAATTATATATAGAAATAAATAAGGGGTAAATGTTGGTTCTTATGGGAATATGATGTATTGAATAACATTTTAAAGATGATATTTGGATGAAAGAAGGGCAGGAAGTCTGAGAAGAAACTTGCAGAGCTATGAATAACAGATTAGAGAACAGTGATTAGAGCAATTTGACAAATTGTTTCAGATAGAAATTAGATAAATATTTGTTTTAGTAACCAAAGATGTGAGAAAAGTAAGTGCAATCTAAAATCTACTTCTTTTTGTAAGTCCTAATTAGGTATTTTATGTTTCAATGATAATTATTTAAAAAATGGGCAGTAAAAATTCATTATGTTTCATTATAAATATAATAACACATATAAAGTGTTTAGTAAACTCATGAAGTGCTATGTAGATGCTTGACACTGTATACATATAAAGTCCTATAAATTTATGAGAAGTACATTATTGGAGAGGGCCTTAAATTCAAAGATAAATGATCAGAGAGAAGATGGATAGGCACTTTGACTTTAACCACCAGTACTGATTTCTGTATACTAGTAAAATGAAGAAAAACATAATCATGAAAATAATAAAATGCTGAAGACGTTATTTTCTTAAATGGGTAGATAATAGTATCTTATTGAGCACAGATCATTAGGATTAAATCAGATTTAACACTCAGGGTCAATTTATCATTTTCAATTTTGAATTTCTAGAATTACACAATCTGTGCTTTATAATGGCAACAGAACTTTTTTATTCTTCATATTTCAGCATTTGTCCTCTAGGGGAAATGCCGGGCCTGAGAAAAAGGAGCTTCAGTGTTTTTAGAAATCCTATAGAACAAATACAACAGTGGTTCGGAGATGTTAGTTCTACATTCTGAGTTTTGTATAGTACAGGAACAGTAAATTTGAATTTTTCCCTACCTGGGATTAGATTATCCATTTGTCTATTGACAGAACCTCACCAAAAGGAATATCCTCATTTTTCTGGACATACATCAAATGCCTATGGGATTATATTGTATCTATTCAAACTGACTTACAAAAAAAGGAGAAGGAGGGGAATCATTAATTCTTTGCCCTTCAGACATCTCCATGATATCCTATTTTATCTTGAAAATCTGGGAACAGGGATGAGAATAAAGGTCTTTTATCCTTAGGGATAAATGATGACAGTTACGAGACTGACTTTTCTGTATGTGAATGTAGTAAGACATAAGGGGATAAAAGCAGATTCTACAGGAATGTTAAAATTAGGTTCTATTGCACTTAGGGCTGATCAATATCAATATGATTTCATTTGTTTTCAGTAATACATCATATGAATATCTGGGCTTAGAATTGGAGGTGTAGCTAGTTTATTTGGTATACCATGAAGCATAGTAAGCCTTATTTTAGAGAAGTATAGGTCTCTAAATTTTTGGACTCAATAGCAAGAGTGATGCCTCACATTCACAAAGTGCTTGATAGCATACAGAGCAATTTTGTACAATAATTACATCCAGAATCTCACAACAGTAACAGAAGTAGGCATAATACAGTCAAATGGGGTTAAAAGGCTTTTGGAGTCATAGATCTAGAAATGAATCTTGACATGCTACTTACTTGCTTTAAGTGGAGCAAGTTACTTTATCTATTTGACCCCAGTTTCTTGAATTTTGTGAAATGGGAATGATAATTAAAAATCCATCTAGCACAGTTGTTATGAGGAACCCATAATCATATATATTTATAGGACCTAAGTCTAAGAAGTTGGGATGTGTTGCTATGTAAAGTGAACAAATTTCATTTAAGCTCCATTTATAGATGAAGCATTGGAGGCTCTCAGAGATTGTGACTTGCCAAATGTCCAAACAGGACTTGAAATCATATCTGGACTTATATTGCAAAGCTTTGCATTGCACCACACTCCCTGTATAAAGTTTTTATAATTTGGAATGTGGTCAATAAAACACTGACATTATTTAATGTGGTTTACCTTTTCCAGTCCCACTGTATGGTTACAGTCAAATCTCTGTGAGGTTTTTTCATCTTTCATTTGAATATTATCAATCATGGCTGAATTTCCTGAGGTTCTGAACAATCAATAGAATGTGGTGGAAGTGGTGCTTCCTTCTGAGGATGCGTCATAAAAGGTAATGAAGCTTTTGCTTCGTTTGCTGAAATACTTGCACGTATAGCCCTGAGATGACATTTAAGAGATCTGACTACTCTGAGATCCCATGTTGTTTGGCTTAAGCCCCATGAAGAGGTTGAGTGTAGGCACTTTGATTGAAAGTGCCGTTGAGCCCAGCCTTTTAGTCATTTCCATCAAGGCATCAGACATGTGAGTGAAGCCACCTTGGATCCTGCAGGCCAGCCCACCTGCCAAATGAGTACAAGTAACTTTGGTTGAGGCCAAAAAAGAGCAGAAAAAATTGTCCAACGGGCCTTGCCAGAATCCCTGACCTAGAGAATCAGAGATATAAATAAAATTGTTATTCAAGCTACATAATTTGGGAATAGTTACAAAGCAATAGATCACTGGAGCATGCTGTTTACATATGCAATTCTGTCTTCATGGAATGTTTTTCCTTTCCCTCTGTCACTTTGACCATCTTTATTTTGTCCCTTTGATGGGGATAAAAGATGAATTCCCAGTCACATACTTATTATCTTAAAGGAAAACCAAATGAGCAAAGAAATATCTTAATCAGACAGGGAGAAATACAAAGAAATGGGGATGTAGTTGTAGAACATGGATGGTACTATAGATTCTGCATTTCAGAAAAAGAAAGTTCTAATAGGTAAAGAGAAGGTTTTAATTATGAAATTATTTGGTAATAATACTTGGAAAGATTAAGATTGGAAATGACACATTGAAACAGTAGGTTCAGTAAAGTTGTGTTTTATTTATTTTGTAAATAAAAGGACTGAAATAATGAGAGTTTTGGTTGAGGCATGAGCCTGTGACCATGGTATAGGTTCTTCCTGCTCTTCCATAGCTCAGCCACACAACTTTAGTTAGGCACTAATAAAACAGTAATGATAACAAATACTTTTTGAAGATAACTAATACATAATCTTATTTAATCTTAATGCAAACCTTGTAAGATAAGTATGTTTTTGCCATCATCCCCACTTTAAAAATAAGAAAACTAAAATACAAGAAGGTTAGGAAACATACACAGAGTTTTATTTTTTATATTTATTTATATTTTTATTATGATATCATTGATATACAGTCATATGAGCAACATTGTGGTTACTATATTCCCCCCATTATCAAGTCCTCACGACATACCCATTACAGTCACTGTCCATCAGTGTACTAAGATGCTATAGAGTCACTACTTGTCTTCTCTGTGTTATACTGCCTTCCCCATGCCCACCCCTACATTATGTGTGCTAATCATAATACCCATTAATCCCCTTATCCCTCCCTTCCCCCTCACCCTTTCCAGTCCCTTTCCCTTTGGTAACTGTTAGTCCATTCTTGGGTTCTGTGAGTCTGCTGCTGTTTTGTTCCTTCAGTTTTTGCTTTGTTGTTATAGTTTACAGATAAGTGAAATCATTTGGTACTTGTCGTTCTACATCTGGCTTATTTCACTGAGCCTAATACCCTCTAGCTTCTTCCAGGTTGTTGCAAATGGTAGAATTTGTTGTCTTCTTATGGCTGAATAATATTCCATTGTGTATATGCACCACATCTTCTTTATCCATTCCTCTACTGATGGACACTTAGGTTGCTTCCATTTCTTGGCTATTGTAAATAGTGCTGTGATAAACATAGGGGTACATATGTCTTTTTGAAACAGGGCTCCTGCATTCTTAAGGTAAATTCCTAGGTGTGGAATTCCTGGATCAAATGGTATTTATATTTTTTGTTTTTTGAGGAACCTTCATATTGCTTTCCACAATGGTTGATCTAATTTATATTCCCACCAGCAGTGTAGGAGGGTTCCCCTTTCTCCACATGTTCTCCAGCATTTGTTGTTGTTTGTCTTTTGTATGGTGGCCATCCTAACTGGTGTGAGGTGATATCTCATTGTGGTTTTAATTTGCATTTCTCTGATGATTAGTGATGTGGAGCATCTTTTCATGTGCCTGTTGGCCATCTGAATTTCTTCTTTGGAGAAGTGTCTGTTCAGATCCCCTGCCCATTTTTTAATTGGGTTATTTGCTTTTTGTTTGTTGAGGTGCATGAGCTCTTTATATAATTCGTATGTCAACCCCTTATCGGATATGTCATTTATGAATATATTCTCACATACCTTAGGATGTCTTTTTGTTCTATTGATAGTGTCCTTTGCTGTACAGAAGCTTTTTAGTTTGATATAGTCCTACTTGTTCATTTTGGCTTTTGTTTCCCTTGCCTGGGGAATTGTGTTCATGAAGAAGTTGCTCATATTTATGTCCAGGAGATTTTTGCCTATGTTTTTTTCTAAGAGTTTTATGGTTTCATGACTTACATTCAGGTCTTTGATCCATTTTGAGTTTACTTTTGTGTATGGGGTTAGACAGTAGTCTAGTTTCATTCTCTTACATGTAGCTGTCCAGTTTTGCCAACACCAGCTGTTGAAGAGGCTGTCATTTCCCCATTGTATATCCATGGCTCCTTTATCATATATTAATTGACCATATATGCTTGCATTTATATCTGGGCTCTCTAGTGTGTTCCATTCATCTATGGGTCTGTTCTTGTGCCAGTACCAAATTGTCTTGATTACTGTCACACCCAGTGTTTTATAGTGTTAGGCCAAACTTGAGCCTTTTCTATTCAAGATCTAACTGTCACAGCCACAGAATAGGTCAGTTACCACTTTTTCCTAATTTTTAGTTTCTCTTCCATTGCCATATATATTATTATTCAGTTAGGGAGATCATTTTCAATATCATGAATATCTTCTCAAAAGTCAGAGAAAGGTATAAAGAGAACAACTGGGAGAAAGTAGGCAACTGAATGCAAACCTACTTACGCTAATGGAAATATGAACAGTCATAACTATATTTTCTTTTTTTTTTATTAAGGTGTCATTGATTTACACTCTTATGAAGGTTTCACACGAAAAACATTGTGGTTACTACATTCACCTATATTACCAAGTCCCTCCGACAGCCCACTACAGTCACTGTCCATCAGTGTAGTAAGATGCCACAGTCTCTACTTGTCTTCTCAATGCTACACTGTCTTCCCCATGAACCCCCATACACACCATGTGTACCAATCATAATACTCCTCAATCCCCTTCTCCCTCTATCCCCCACCCCTCCCCTTTGGTAACTACTAGTCCCTTCTGGAGTCTGTGAGTCTCCTGCTGTTTTGTTCTTGAGTTTTGCTTCATTGTTATATTCCACAAATGAGGGAAATCATTTGGTACTTGTCTTTCTCTGTCTTCCTTATTTCACTGAGCATAATACCCTCTAGCTCCATCCATGTTGTTGCAAATGGTAGGTTTTGTTTCTTTCTTATGGCTGAATAGTATTCCATTGTGTATATGTAGCACCTCTTCTTTATTCATTCATTTACAGATGGACACTTAGGTTGCTTGCATATCTTGGCTATTGTAAAGTGCTGCAATAGACATATGGGTGCATATGTCCTTTTGAATCTGAGAACTTGTTTTCTTTGTGTAGATTCCTAGAAGTGGAATTACTGGGTCAAATGGTATTTCTATTTTTAGTTATTGAGGAATCTCCTTATTGCTTTACACAATGGTTGAACTAGTTTACATTCCCACTAGCAGTGTAGGAGGGTCCCCTTTTCTCCACATCCTCACCAGCATTTGTTGTTCCTAGTCATTTCCATGTTGGCCATCCTAACTGGTGTGAGGTGATATCTCACTGAGGTTTTAATCTGCATTTCCCTGATGACTAGCAATGTGGAACATCTTTTCATGTGCTTGTTGGCCACCTGAATTTATTTTCTGGAGAAGTGTCTTTTCATATCCTCCACTCATTTTTCAATCAGGTTATTTGCTTTTTGGGTGTTGAGGCATATGAGCTCTCTATATAGTTTGGATATTAACCCCATATCAGATATGTCATTTATGAATATATTCACCTATACTGTAGGATACCTTTTTGTTCTTCTGCTGGTGCCCTTTGCTGTACAGAAGCTTTTTAGTTTTCTATAGGCCCATTTGTTCATTTTAACTTTTGTTTCCCTCGTCCGAGGAGATGTGTTCAGGGGAAAGTTGCTCATGTTTATATTCAAGGGATTTTGCCTAGGTTTTCTTCTTAACAGTTTTATGGTTTCATGTCTTCCATTCAGGTCTTTGATCCATTTTGAGTTTTTACTTTTGTGTATTGAGTTAGACAGTAATCCAGTTTTATTCTTTTACATATAGCTGTCCAGTTTTGCCAACACCAGCTGCTGAAGAGGCTGTCATTTCCCCATTGTATATCCATGGATCCTTTATCATTTATTAATTGACCATATATGCTTGCATTTATATCTGGGCTCTCTATTCTATTCCATTGGTCTATGGGTCTGTTCTTGTGCCAGTACCAAATTGTCTTGATTACTGTGGCTTTGTAGTAGAGCTTGAAGTCAGGGAGCATAATTCCCTCTGCTTTATTCTTCCTTCTCATGATTGCTTTGGCTATTCAGTGTAGTTTATTTTTCCATATGAATTTTAGGACTTTTTGTTCTAGTTCATTGAGGAATGCTGTTGGTATTTGATAGGGATTGCACTGAATCTGTAGATTGCTTTAGGCACAGTGGCCATTTTTACAATATTACTTCTTCCTATCCACAAGCGTGGATGTATTTCCACTTATTGGTGTCTAATTTCTGTCATAAATATCTTGTAGTTTTAAGGGTATAAGTCTTTCACCTCCTTGGTTAGGTTAATTCCTATGTATTTTATTCTTTCTGATGCAGTGTAAATGAAATTGTTTTCCTGATTTCTCCTTCTGCTAGTTCATCATTAGTATATTGGAATGCAACCAATTTCTGTGTGTTGATTTTGTATCCTGCAACTTTACTGAATTCTGTTGTTAGTTCTAGTAAGTTTTTTGTGGATTCTATAGGGTTTTTGTGTACAATATCATATCATCTGCAAACAGTGACAGTTTAACTTCTTCCTTACCAATCTGGATACTTTTTATTTCTTTGTGTTCTCTGATTGCCATGGCTAGGACCTCGAATACTATGTTGAAAAAATGTGGGGAGAATAGGCAACAAAATTAAATTACTTTGTTTTGTTCCTGATGTCAAAGGGCATCCTTTTTTTTTTACTTATCTTAAAGGAAAAGCTTTCAGCTTTTTGCTGTTAAGTATAATGTTGGCTGTAGGTTTGTCATATATGGCCTTTATTATGTTTAGGTACTTGCCCTCTACACCCATTTTGTTGAGAGTTTTTATCATGAATGGATGTTGAATTTTGTCAAATGCTTTTTCAGTATCTATGGTGATGATCATGTAATTTTTGTCTGTCTTTTTGTTGATGTGGTGGATGATGTTGATAGACTTTTGAATATTATACCATCCTTGCCTCCATGGAATAAATCCTACTTGCTCATGGTGGATGATCTTTTTGATGTATTTTTTAATTCAGTTTTCTAATATTTTGTTGAGTATTTTTACATCTATTTTCATCAGGGTATTGGTGTGTAGTTTTCTTTTTTTGTTGTGTCTTTGCC
>JAVSCE010022664.1:0-16636 GCA_032199065.1 Smutsia gigantea | reverse complement strand
TCTTGCCAGGCCCACCCTCAGCCACTGCCCTGCCCCCGCACCACAGCGATTCTAATGTTGCATCTTTCCCGTGTATTTTATATTCATTTCTATCCACATGTGCACATCCACAGCACGTATAGCTTTATGTTACATCTAATGTCTTTACATATATTGTCCTATTTGATGCATGCAAGGAAGAGTGCCACACACGTAGCTGCTGATCATGTGAAAAGATCCTTAAACCCATTTAGGAGATTGGTTGGAAACAAATAAAAAAATGACATCCGTTTTTATTTATCAGCTTGGCAAAGATTAAAAGATCAATACTCCACTGTTGGCAAAGAATCAGGAAATGGACACTATTACTACGATTGTAAATTGTCAAAGCCTTTTTTGGTATGCAGTTTTCAGAGAATATGAAGTGTAAAATGTTTCAAATGTTCCATTTGGAGCCAACAGTTCCAGCTCTACAAGCTAGAGTTATAAATAAGTAAGTTCTAAATATATGACACGTGCAGAAAAAAACATTCATTGTAATATTGTCAATGAAAAGGAGTATTTAAAACTGCCCAAATGTCCATCAATAATTTAATGGATAAATAAATTATGGCTTACTCCTACTACTCAGCCATTAAAAACAACACGGAGGACATATACAATTGCCGAGATTTACTGTTGTGTGAAAAAAAGAAAATTGCAGAAGAGTGCACAGTCATATTCTAAAATGAAAAATGTGTATATTTGTATGTGTGTCAAGGTCTCAATTATGGAAAAACAGAATTGTGCTTGTAGCAGGGTCAGGTATAGCAGATTTCTTTGTGGGCACCTTATCTATACCATAATTCAGTGCAAATGTAAATGTTATTAAAATGTCAGTATAACTTAATAACCTAAAAACTCTGTGGTACTATTCTATATAAATGTCAAGTGATGCTGAATTTAAACATTGGTGAAATTAAAAGCAGTGCCTTTTATGGATACTTTGTCATTCTGCTATGTAGCAATTCTCCATCAACAATTTTTCATGGAGTCTAGCATCGAGAGAGACTATGGAAAGCGATTTTATTGCATTCATTTTACAGGTGAGGAGTCAGAAATCCAAAAGAAGGGATTTGTCCAGGTCCACCTGAGTAGTTGGCAGAGCCAAAACACCCCCCAAAGTGGTGGTACTCATTTTTATCTCTTCTCTTAGTCAAAAACTCTAAACTTGACTCCACTCAAACTTATTTCTACTTTCACAGTTTTATTTACATGGTTTATTCTGTAACTTGACTTCCTCTCCAAACTCGCTCTTATTGTAAAACAGATGATCATTTCTTCAACAATATAAAAGAGAATATTTACAATATATTCATTCCTTTACTAATTCTCACAACAGTTGTTTATTGAATGTCTGTGTGTGGAAGTTGAAAACCACTTAGACCCAGACCTTCCTTCATGGAGGATATACTGAACAACTAACCTCTCAGTTACTCTGTGATCACTCAGTGCTCTGAAGAAAGAGGAAAGTGGTGGGGGGCTCATGGCCCTCATTGGGGAGGGGATTCCAGGAAGGCTTCCTGGAGGAAGTAATATCCAAGCTTCCATCTAAGGGGAGGTATCACTCAAGCAGATAAATGGGGTTGGAGGACAAGCTTTCTAGAAAGAGGATAGATACAAAGTGCCACATTTGGTTGTGCAGAAGTAGTATGGTGCTTTCGGGCATCTATTTGCAGGAAGCTACAAAGGGGAAAAAGATAAAAGATGAGGCTCGGGTACCAAGCCAGAATCGTCTGGAGGGCCTTAGGGAGCCATGTTGAGACTGACATTTATTTTGGGGGCTGTAGGAAGCCACTGACATATGTAGTCCTGGAAGTGACATGATGGGATTGGTATTTTGGAAATGATCTTTAGGGTTGTATTTTTTGAGAATGGTTTGGGGTGGAAAGAGCTGGTGGTGGGAGCAGGCCAGAAGAGAAGTAGGGGAGGCGCCCAGGAGGCTGGTACAAAGGCCTGCAGTGCAGAGCCAATGAGTGGAGAGATTCAGGAGCTGTAATGCACAGAACCTGTTATTAGTTGGTTATATTAAGGTAGTAACATATAATGAGTTAAGGAATACAGAAAGAGAAATGAGCATTTTCTACCCCTGAACTTTTCATTTTGGAAAATGTCAAACCTACAGAAATATTGAACGTAGGAAGATGAGTACGGCATACACTCATACCCTGCCCATCCAGATTCGACAATAATTAACATTTGGCTACATTTATTTTATCTTTCTTTCTTTCTCTATACGCATGGTATCTCAGTCTTTTGAGGCAGCTATAACAAAATACCACAGACTGGGTAGCTTATATATGGAAACAACATAAGTTTCTCATAGGTAGGGAGGCAGGAAGTCTGAGACGAGGGTGCCAGCACAGGTGAGTGACGACCCGCTTCCAGGCTGCAGACTACTTCTTCTGTCCCCACGTGGTGGAAGGGTGACGATGTTCTCTGAGATCTCTTTATTCAGAGCGCAGATCCCATCCATGAGGGCTTGACCCTCGTGATCCATCACTTCCCAGAGCCCCCCTCCTACCAGCACCACACTGGGCGTTAGGATTCTGTCATGGGAGTACGGGGAGGACACATCCAGACCATGGGCATGGTTTGCTGCGATTATTTAGAAGTAAGTTCAGGCATAATGATATTTTACCCATAGTTAGCTCAAAATCTATCTCCTAGCAACAAGGGCATTCTTTTAAATACCCATAATGAAATGATCATACCCGGGAAATTTGAGTGACATTTAAATGGTGACTTTAAATGCTATCGATGCTCATTTATTTTCCATACAGCATTCTTCTGTAAGAAAGAAGCTTATTCTTTCACACTCCTTTATCTCTTCCTCCCATTCTCTCTTTCTCTCTGTATCTTGAGTATTACTACAGACTCATGGATTCATGTATTTTACTCAATGTATTATTATCTATTACCATCATTATTCTTTCTGATACTGAAATTGTCCCAAATTTGGCCAGTGTGAGCCCCTTCAAGCCAGCCCTTGCATCCTTTTGACATGTTTCCATCCATCTGTTATCATGTCCTTGCTTTCTGGCCTCTGAGGATATTCCTACCCAGATCAGCCATTTCTCTAGCGACCCCAGCTCCTTGTACTGGAGAATGGTATTCAGGAAAACAGGGTGGGTTAGTAGTGTGCTCATCGCTACTGAGTATCTCAGCTTCTAAGCTCTTTCAGTTGACAGAGCTCGAATATTCCTATCAATGTTGATACCTGTCTATCATCTATCTATATTTTTAAAATAATGAATTAGTACGAATACCCCCAGTTCAATTCCAGCACCACATGGTTCTTTTCCATCCTCTGCCATTCCATATTTGTACTGTTTGTATTTTTGTTCTCTCACATTTAGAACCTTTCTTTCAGTACATCAACATATTTACTCACATGCTCTATTCCACAATACATACAAAATAGTTTCCGAATTATTACATCAATACTAATCTAAAGAAAAAAATTCAAATTCATGATTTCTTTCAGGTTTTGTTAATTACATTATATGTCACTAAGGGTATGTTATCAGAAAATGGGTGAAAAGTTACCCAAGTTAATTTCTTTCACTATTTAGTTACGTTACCAGGTTGTTAGTATGTGTTAAATTTTAGGTTTTAAGAAAATCCTTGTTTGAATTTCATTTCATAGATTATTGAAGCATTTATAGTTAGAGTCAAAACTGTTTAAAAATATATACTTAGAAAATCTTACTCTTCTCCCTATCCTTTTCTCACCATCCTTTTGTCCATTATAAACATTTTCATTAGCTGCTGAATTTTCTTTCATGTGGCTTTGTTTTTAAATACACATTGCATATGTGTCCATGTGTATATGTTAAAATTCCTCTTCTTTCTCATATAAGATAGCAGGGCCCTCTGAATGTTTTTTTCTCCCAAACTTTAATTCTGAAAAAGATTCAAACCTCCTCTTTCATCTCCATCACTGACATGCTATCCAAACTGAGGAAGACTTAGATGGCTACTTCAGGGCCACAGGAGAAAGGACCACAGCACATCAGTAAGCGCAGGACACCGGGGGGCCGGGGACAGTGCTGGTGCCGTGCGTCACCACAGAATCAGCTTCAAGAAACACATTCAGGTTCCTTTGAGAAAGGTGGTTTCGATGCCAGGGTTCTTGTTCATGAAGCCAAAGAACGAGCTTAGCAAACACCCAAGGTAGGAGAGCAAGGTACAGGCTTTTATTTAGAAATAAAGTGAGAGGACAGAGCTCTCGGCTCACGCCAGGAGGGGACAAGGGAGTCCAGGGTAGTGCGTTGTCTAGGGGTTTTTATAGGCAAATGAGGATTTTTCAAGAACATGAAAAAAAAAGGCTTAGGGGTGTGGACTTGTACCACTTGCCCTGCCCTCAAGGTGGGCTGGGTTGTTCTCTGCTTGCTAGGGCTGTTCACAGTAAAGCCACGGGTTATGCTGTGATACTCTTCCCTATTTGTGAAACACTCAAGCATTCTAGGCCAAGTTGCTCCTGGCCTTTTGACTTTTAACTGACCTCACTGAAGATGCCTATATTCTTAGTCTGGTATCTTGATCCTAGAGGATTAGTGTGACCTTGACTTTGCATAATGCTTAACACAGAGTTTCAAAAGGGACTTCTTTGCCCATTGTTATATTGCTGACTGTAAATATCCCGCCCTGCTTTTTCTGGAGGCCCTCACCCTACTCTGACTACACCCAGGGTCCCTTTCTCAGTTTGAGGTATTTCCATTAAAGAAGAACCAGAGGTTCTCCCTAACTGTCAACCCTGAGGAATTGTGGGTCTTGTTAAGTGAAGAGATGCTTGTAAATGCTGCTAAAAACAAGTCTGGAGCTACTGCCATCCGTGATGTGGTGTGATCAGACGACCATAAGGTTCTGGAGAAGGGAAACTCCCCAAACAGCCTCAAGGCCAAAGTCTTCAGCCCCAGAGCTAATGAGGAGATTAAAGGGTGTGTGTGTATGTGGAGGGCTGAATGGTGGTTTGACGTCACATGGAGTGAGGTTCATTAAATGCTATTAAGTGTGAAAAAAAAACTGTATCTATATCCATTATGTATTTAATTTTTAGCTATATTACCTGTGGGATTTTCTTAGTGGCTTTTTAATGCATGCCCCCCTCTGCCTTCTTGCTGTGTCCCATCCTGTGCACCTCCCCTTTCTGACGCTATTCTCTTCCCTTCTTGTGTGTCAATAAAACAACAAAGCCAAATCTATAAAAATGAATACCAAATTCTTCTCTCTTTTAGGGCAGCTTGAACTGTTTTCTTTCTTGATTGATGTTGTACATGTACCTCAGGTTTTACTTTCCAATGAAATGGGAATCTCAAGCATTAAACAAAGATATTTTGGGGCCAAATATTAACTTCGTCCATTTTTCACCTTTTAAGAACGGGAGGAAATCCACTGAAAGATTTAGCTACATATTTAATCTTCTTGGTACAAATAGCTTCAGTGGAGGGAAAGGGAGAGAAGCTGGATTGCAAAAGGTTGAGTAAGTTGGGGGAGGAAAATTGAAATGATGTGTGAACATGATTCTTTCTGAGGAAAATTAGTTAAAAGAAGGCAGTACTGTCAAGGGGAATTTTTAACGATTTAAGTGACTTGATTATGTTTAAATGCTGATGAAAAGGAGTCAGTGGAGAGCAAGAGGATGCTGACAGATTCCCCGAGGAGCGAGAGGATGTATCCGCGAGACAGGAGAACGGTTGTTCTCACAGGAAGAAGGGAGATGGCTACAGATGCAAGTCAATCTGTGTGTGCAGAAGCTGAGGGAGTTCCCAACTGATTGGTGTCTCCTCCTCCTTTTCATTCTCTTTCTTCTACTTCATTTCTGTGAATTAGGAGTCAAACTTCTCTATTAGGAATGGAAAGGGAAATGATGAAATAGAAGTTTGAAGAAAGTAGAGGATAAGAGTTCAGCAAGGAAACGTGGCAGGGTCCCTGGTAGTGTAGAGGGACCTTTTGGGATTGGAGATCCCATATTTTATTGCAGCGGCACCATTCTGCCCATTTCTGTTTGACTCGTCCTTCGGCGCTCAGCAGCGTGGATGTAGGCTTGGAGAAGTTGCTTTTCCAGGGCTAGCATTTTGCTTGATACCCGGTTGAGAGGATGACAGTTCAAAGGAAGGAATATAATGGCCAGAGACTGGCTGAAGTATTGGATTATTGGTTGGAGACGGATACAAGAGCAGGAAGCAGCTGGTAATGATTTTGGTTGAAAAGATTTTCTCTTAGAACTGCAGTTAGAAACTTTTTGACTTTTTAGTCATTTCATGCTTACTTTATTGATTCAGATTTCATGTGTAAATGTGAAGAATATCATCATAAAGATCTAGGGTTTTAAATAAGCAATTTTAATCAAAACTGCATGGACCATTTGGGTATACACATTCTAACCTCCTATTTTTCTGGTTTGTTGATAAACATATTATACTAGAGAGAATCAGGTTTTGCTGAAGTCAACATATTTGTGGGGTGGCAAAAGTGGTTAGGAATTGGAAATCCTTGGTTCTAGGCCTATTTCTGCCACGAGTGAGCTCTGTGACCTCAGAGATGTCTTCGTGATCCTCTGGGCCTCAGTTTCTTCCTTTTAAATGAAGGGTTTGGTGTAAGTTCTGTAAATTTCCTTCCAGCTCTAACGTGCATAAAACACATGGATGCAGGAAATTCTATGACCCTATTTACAACCTCTGGTTTCCAATGAATTGACAGCAATAGTTTTTAAAAACAATTAAAATTGTTTTTAAGAGCATTATATGTTTATCCTGCTATAGCAATATTTCCAAATAAAGATTAGTGAAACTCAGTTGTCTCTTGGCTACACCATTCCAGAAGTCGGGCTCATCCCAAGTTGCTAGCTTAGGCAAAACAGGTGACAGGGATAAACATTTGGGTCTATAACAGGAAATTGCAGACGTCCACTGAGCTAGAAAAAAATGCTATGGACAATTACATATCTCAGGAGTTATGATAATTTTTATTTAAAAGAGAAAGATAAATTTATTGATTATTTTATCTTACAGCTGCAATTCATTTTTAATTCACTGGTTGAACTGGAAATCTAACTTGAATTTTTAGCTCAGGAGAGTTTAGTTCCAAAAATTCAGCACAGGGATTTCAAGGCCTTTGTCCTTTGTTATCACAAAATTTTAACTCTATTAGATTGGTGATTTTTGAATCATTCATATCATAGTATAAATTAAAATTAAAACCAACTAAAATCCACTAAAGCAAGAAAAAGGGCCAATATGAACCTTGGCAGGCAGACAAGTCTCTCCTGTTCAATCTTTCATGAAAGTTCGCTGGTAGGTGGAAACTGCAGATTTACATTGATGCATCTGTTTTGAAATAACGTATCTATTCTTCTGCTCCAGAAGATCTTCACAGGGTCCAACAGCACGCCCTAATTCATAGTCATGACCAATATGCTTTGTAACCAGGGGAAATTGAGGCAAGTGCAACAGAACGAAGCATGAAAAAACAGCATGTTAATTTTAAATTTAATTATGGAGATAGGGGAAAAGGATCCATTTTGATAACATATACTCATTCAGCTGTCGTGGAACATTACCCCAGAATCATGCCAAATATTTGAAAGAAGAAATATTATTTTTGGTGAAGTGATTGATAAAATGAGCAGGTTCTGGGGAAAACAAGATTCTGAGATCCTATTAGAAACTATTTTTCTATGTAGAGAAAAGCAGTTTTGTGGAATTCTAATGAGATGAAGTAGAAATAAAAAAACTTTCGAAGTAAGGAAAGGTTTTTGTTGCATGCAAGATTTCTGTTTATGGAATGTTTTTGACGTGCTTAAATGCTAAATTCAGTTTGAGATTAGGAAAAACAATAATGAGTGTGTTTCTTGTGATTGAACCTGGTAACCTGGTTACCATGTGTCATTCATTGTGGTGACCTGGAACCATGTGTCATTCATTGTGACCAGCACGCTCAGGCTTCTCCTGATGTGTAAGCATATGAAGAGGATAGACTTTGTCTGTCTTGCTCATTCCTGTTGCTGAGTCCTCAGGATAGCATTGGCATAAAGCAGGCACTTAATACCTATTTTCTGAATGAATGAAATAAACCTACCCTTGCTACGTTTTATGGTGTACATGCTTATGTACATGCTCAATATATATTAATGAATAGATCAATGGATGGATGAATGGGCAGATGGATGATGGATGGATGGAAGGATTTATCTAAGTGGCTTATAGCTCATTGTTTGACATTAATTTTTAGGATCTGGAAGTAAATACCAATGGATGAGGGCAGTGAACCTTGGGTCAGTGACATGTTACGCACTGTCAGCCTAGACAGTAGTAAATACCTAGATTCCTGACCAAATTGGATTGTGTTTCTCCATAGTTTTTAACTGGGACTTGTATTCTTGTCTTAGACATGTCTTCATTTCAGAGTAGAAGAAAAGAAGACATTTTTTCTTTCCTCATCTCATTTTACAATATTGCTAGAGAAAAAGTAAAGGAAAAAAAAAACGTGAACATTATTTCTGAGTTGGCAGATTTTGAAAGAGTTAAGTGTCTGCTTTGGGATGTATTGCTCTGTTTTGCCAGCAAAGTATATACATTTTTAGGTTTCCTAGAATTATTTTTTAGCAACTGATTGGCAGATCTTAAGAAGAATGAGAGTATCTCAGTGTGGTGAGGGTCTTGGGTACAGGCATTCTCATACTTTGGTCAACCTTTTGGAGGAGGATTTGTCAAAATGTGTCAAAAACTTTAAGAATGTGCAAATTCTTTGACTCTGCACTTATGCTTCCTGGGAATTTCCCTCAGGAAATAATTGGCCAACTGAGGACGGATAGAGGGATGCTTGTTGCAGGGCTGTTTACTTAAATCAGCGAAGCACTGGGAACAATTGAAATTTTTAAAAAATGTAAATTATATGTCTTCTCCATAGAATATTACTCAGCCATTAAAAATGATAGAGACCAATATATATTGTACAAGCTATAGCTGATGGTATGATGTTGAGTGGAAAAAGCAGCATACAACGTTATCTATATCGTGATACCACTTGGTAAATAATACTCACAGGTACTTCTATTTCTAGAAAAAATTCTGAAAAGCTGATAGCATTATGTAGGATTTTCATTTTTGGCTTATCTATATTTCGTATTTTTTATGGTGAACAACGTTATTTTGTGCAAAAAATCATTTTTCAAATGTGTTGGCACACTTTCATGTTGCTAATCGAAAGCTCACAATCTCTTCTTAATGAAAAAAAGACTGTTAGGTTTCTTGTAAAGAGTATTTTTTTGGTGTTTTGCACTTAGGTTTTAATGCTTGATTTTCTTATAAGTTACAGTAAAATCCAAACCTACAAAGCTCAAAGGCTGAAGGGAATTTTACAGTGTTCATGCTTTTTTTTTTTTTAAGACAGTTCACGATAACTGACTCGTTGCAGAAAATGCTTTCTGGCAAAAGGAAATGATTTTCAGACTATTCTTTGAAAGGGATTCAGGAAGACAGAAAGATTTTTCTAAAGGTCTAAAGTTGTTCCTACTGAGTTAATCAACCAGACATTCTGAGTATGTTAGCTTTCTTGCAAGAACAATTGGGACTAATACTGGTTATTTTCTTGCTCAATAGTTAAATAGACATAGCAAAATAAATTTACAAATAATATCTTAGGAAAGCTGATTGAGCATATGTTTTCTAATGTGTCATACAGTTTTCACTTTTATCAGAAGAGAAGTTCTAAGAAAAGCAGGGGCACTAATTTTTACTGCAAAAAGACCAGACAGAATCTTGACTAATGTAAGTGAAAAGACCCACTTTAAAACACTATCAAGGAGTCTTTATTTGGAAGGTCTATTTTCAGATTGGAACAAATTGCCTATGGGAAGAAAGTTTTATTAAAGCCATATTAATTAGATTTTCAGTTAGGGACTAAGAATTAATCATTTGGTGCTTAATGTTTTACAATGAAGTCAGATTTCCTAAGTTCTCAATATTTCCCTAGCTATCCTAAATATATGCTTGTGAATTTAACTTGATGTGGAAGGGTCTTCAACAATAATAACAGATGTAATAGAATTGGAATGTGAAGATATTATATACAGATTATCATACTGGACCCTCATGGAAATCCTAAGGAAGGTTAGGACTGGGCTTCTGCTCACACAAATATTATGTAGCAAAGTCAGGCATAAAACCCAGGTGCTAACTAAATTAGCACTAATTTAAACATATGTATCTCTAAAGATGGCTCAAATATAAATTATTTTGCCACTCAGTACTGAGTCTAATATGGATAGATCATCTGTAACAACTAAATCATGGCATTCGCAAGCTTGTTGTTAGATTGAATGATTATCTTATCTTCCTTTCTGAGGAGTTACTTTCTGGGAAAGTACAGAGAAACCTCTGGCTGTACCATAGAGTAGCAGTCCAAGTGGCTCAAGACAAGGAAGAAACTACAATTACTCACAATGATGAAATGTCAGTTTTCTATGTATGAAATGGTCTTGGTTTCTGGGAAGAAGTAAATTTTACTTTCACTAGGCTCACTTAGGACAGTTTTATATTTGTGCCTCTGAGGACGAGCTGCTGAAACAGTATGTAGAGTTGTTGTTTGATACTGTCAAAAGCAGAATCTGTCATAACAGCAAATGGTTATAGAAACTGAGGGCTTCTGATAAATTGTTAGTAGAATCTCCTACACATTCTTTGACCCATTGAGATGTCTCTTAGAACTGTCTAGTTAGCAGCTAGCCACCTGATAGATGGGAGCAGTTTCCCAGGATTAGTAATTATGTACATCTCCAAAGCCTTTCATACACATACACATCCCAAGAAATGAATTTAGCTAAATCCTCAGAGTGGAGTCATTGCTGGCATGATGACTTAATTGACAGTCCTTCTGTTTTTTAAACCTTTCAGCAGGGGATTAACATTTATTGAGCATAAATGTGCTATAATCACATTAAATTTTCCCATCAGATATACATAAAGTTTTCAACTAATCCTGATAACCGCCCTAAGAGTTAGTTATTATAGCTATTTAGAGGGTCCAAGAACTGAGCCTGAGGCTTGGAGCTCCAACTGAACAACTACACGACTTCCCTACCACAGTGGGTGGTATGTATAAAATAAAGGGAAAAAATGACTAAACTGTAGTCCCAGAACATAAGTGAGAGCCACTGGTAAAATAAGAATTAATTGTGTGATTAAAGTGTATTTGTGCTTTTAAGCTTATATAAGGTCACTGAACTTTAATTGCACATTTGATTTATTAAAGCTGGCATATAATAGAGTTAAACACAAAACACATACTAATCAAGGCATAATGTACCTTGAAACAAGCTGGGATTTTTTGTGTAAAGGCAAATTCCTAACTTCTTAGTTAAAGATATAGCTTGATTTTCAATCTTCAAAAAAAAATAGCTGATGATGAACAGTCAGTAACGGACCTGTCAGGTATATCATGCAATTTACTTTTCTGTCAAATTTCATAAATTGGGAGTATTCCTCAGATCTCCTCATACATATTGGCATTATCAATGCATTGAAAATTATGAAGTTGATTGTCTATGTTACTTAGTGGAAGACTTTTTTTGTTTTGTTTTGTTTATGGTCTGTTTGCAATTCCATATTTTAGAATATAAAATAGAAATTCTTTTGGTGTTTATCAGCCAGAAGAATCTATTTTTCTTAGAAGTAAAAATAAATTACCAGGAATTCAAGGTGGTGGTCTGAGAGGTGAGATGGAGAGCTCCTCCCAAAACCAGAACAGTACAAAAATATAGTTAATTAATACAACGAACCTTAAGATAGCAAGAAGAAATAAGGCTGAACCAGACTGCATACACACCTCATGAACAGAGCAGACCTCACAAAACAGGGTAATGTACGAAAGCCTTAATCCAGTGGGACCCAAGCCCTTCCCCCACACCAGCTCAACGGTGGGAGGAAGAGAAATGGAGCGGGAAGGAGGTGGAAGCCTGGGACTGCTGGACACCTAGCCCTTGAGATGTCCTTTGTGAGGAGAAACCTATAGTGTGTGGTGCTCTGGATGTTGGGGTGTTGGACAGGCGGAGTGCTTGAGAAACTGACATTCCCGCTATTTGTGGAGGAGAGATTCACGTCCAGCAGCTCTGTGTCAGAGGAAATTCAGGCAGTCTGAGAGGCTTCCTAGCAGCAAGAGGGCTGCTGAAGGGGTGGGGTTTGCACGGAGCTTGCTGCACGGGAGAAGGGAGAGCTGGACAAGGTTAAGGTTGTCTGGGCACACTCTGCCCAGCTGGTTGGGAACTTTGAGGAGCTTCAGGTGCTCCATCCCGCTGGCTGTCTACTCAGCTTAGAGGCTCCCCACTGTGACATGCAGCCTGCTGCACCTTCCTTCCAGCCTCCTGGCACTGGTTCGCAAACTGGCAATCACTGTGCTGGCGTCAGACCAGCCAGAGGGAGGCCCCACCTACAACAGCTAGAGATGCAAAGCACAGAGGCTTACACCTGTGTGCCTGGCCCACAGGCTCGGACACTGGAGACAGGCACCACAGATGGGAATCAGGAAACATTTTTCTTCCCCCCAGGTACAAGCTCTGCTCCCCCATGACACCCAACCTCACTCTAGAGGCTGAGCAGTTCCACATACTGGAGCTTCTGTGCACTAGCGGGCACCGCACATAAATATGAAATGTCAAAAGTATATGGTTCAGACCAAAATCTCACAAACCCCAGAAAGAGGGCCAAATGAAACTGAACTCACCAATCTTCCTGAAAGAGAGTTCAAAATAAAAATTATAAACATGCTTATAGAGGTACAGAAAAATATTCAAGAATTCAGGAACAAATTTAAATTTGGAGAGTCATTCATTAAGAAATTCCATATCTGAAATGAAACATACAATGGAGGGATTTGAAAGCAGATTAGATGTAGTAGAAGTCATGGCAAATGGAATAGAAATTTGAGAAGAGGAATACAAAGAAGCTGAGGCACAGAGAGAATCTCTAAGAATGAAAGAATATTGATAAAACTGTGTGACCAATCCAAACTGAACAATATTCGGATTACAGCGGTACCAGAAGAACAAGAGAGAGAAAAAGGGATAGAAAGTGTCATTGAGGAGATAATTGCTGAAAACTTCCCCAATCTTGGGAAGGAGATAGTCACTCTCAAGCCATAGGGGTGCATAGATCTCTCAACACAAGGGACCCAAGGAAGACAACATCAAGACATAATAATTAAAATGGCAAAGATCAAGGATAAAGACAGACTTTTAAAAGCAGCTAGAGAGAGAAAAAAAGATCACATACAAAGGAAAACCATCTGGCTATCATCAGACTACTCAACCAAAAGCTTACAGGCAAGAAGAGAGTGGCATGATATATTTAATGCAATGAAGCAGAAGGGTCTTGAACCAAGAATACTCTACCTAGCAAGGTTACCATTTAAATTTGAAGGAGGGATTAACCAGTTTTCAGATGAGCAGAAGCTAAGAGAATTTACCTTCCACAAACCACCTCTACAGTGCATTTTGGAGGGACTCCTATAGAGGGAAGTATTCTGAAGGCTAAACTGATATCACCCAAGGGAAGACAAAGAGTACAGAATATGATTCATAACATGCAACGAATGGAGGAGGAAGAAAAAGAGGGAAACAATGAGCCTTTAGGTTGTGTTTGTAATAGCATAAGTAGTGAGTTAAATTAGACTGTTGATAGTAAGGGAATTACCCTTGAACCTTTGGTAACCACGAATCTAAAGCCTGCAATGGCAATCAGTACATACCTATTGATAATCAGCCTAAATGTAAATGGTCTGAATGCACCAATCAAAAGACAGAGAGTTACAAGACCCATCTATATGCTGCCTACAAGAGACTCACTTCAAACCCAAAGGCATACACAGACTGAAAGTAAAGGGATGGAAAAAGATAATTCATGCAACTAATAGTGAGAAAAAAGCAGGACTTGCTGTACTTGTATCACACAAAATAGACTTCAAAACAGAAAGCTGCAAGAGACAATTAAGGACATTACATAAAGATAAAAGGCTCAGTCCAAAAAGAGGATAAAACTATTATAAATATCTATGCACCCAACAAAGGATCACCTACATATGTGAAATAAATAAAAACAGAATTAAAGGGGGAAATAAAACGCAATGCATTCATTCTAGGAGACTACAACATACCACTCACTCCAAAGGACAGAAAATAAGTAAAGAGACAGAGGCACTGAACAACACATTAGAACAGATGGACCTAATGGACATCTACAGAACACACCATCCAAAAGCAACAGGATACACATTCTTCTCAAGTGCATATGGAACATTTGCACGAATAGATCATAAATAAGGCCACAAAAAGAACCTCAGTAAATTCAGAAAGATTGAAATTGTACCAACCAGCTTCTCAGATCACAAAGGTATGGAACTAGAAATAAATTACACAAAGAAAACGAAAAAGCCCACAAACGCATGGAGGCTTTATAATATGCTCCTAAATAATCAATGGATCAATGACCAAATAAAAACACAGATCAAGCAATATATGGAGACATATGACAATAATTCAACACCGCAAAATCTGTGGGATGCAGTGAAGGCCTTGCTAAGAGGGAAAAATATTGCAATACAGGCCTACCTAAGGAAAGAAGAACAATCCCAAATGAACAGTCTAAACTCACAATTAATGAAACTAGAAAAGGAAGAACAAATGAGGCCCAATGTCAGTAGAAGGAGGGACATGCTAAAGATTAAAGCAGAAATAAATAAAATTGAGAAGAATAAAACAATAGAAAGAATCAATGAAAGCAGGAGCTGGTTCTTTGAGAAAATAAACAAAATAGATAAACCCCATGCAGACTTATCAAGAAAAAAAGAGAGTCTACACATATTAACAGAATCAGAAATGAGAAAGGAAAAATCACTATGGACACCACAGAAATACAAAGAATTATGAGAGAATACTATGAAAAATTATATGGGAAAAACTGGATAACCTAGAAGAAATGGACAAATTTCTAGAAAAATACAACCTTCCAAGGGTGACCCAGGAAGAAACAGAAAATATGAATAGACCAATTACCAGCAAAGAAATTGAACTGGTAATCAAAAAACCACCTAAGAACAAAACTCCTGAACCAGATTGTTTCACTGCTGAATTTTATCAAAACTTTAGTGAAGACCTAAAACACATCCTCATTAAAGTTTTCCAAAAAGTAGAAGAGGAGAGAGTACTCCCAAACTCATTCTACGAGGCCAATATCACTCTAATACCAAAACCAGGCAAAGACACCACAAAAAAAGAAAATTACAGACCAATATACCTGATGAACATAGATGCAAAAATACTCAACAAAATACTAGCAAAGCGAAAATATACATCAAAAAATCATCCATCGTGATCAAGTGGGATTCATCCCAGGGATTCAAGGATGCTACAACATTCGAAAATCCATCAACATCATTCACCACATCAACAAAAAGAAGGACAAAAACCACATGATCATCTCCATAGATGCTGAAAAAGCATTCGATGAAATTCAACGTCCATTCATGATAAAAATGCTCAGTAAAATGGGTATAGAGGGCAAATACCTCAACATAATAAAGGCCATATATGACAAACCCACAGCCAGCATTATACTTAACAGCAAGAAGCTGAAAGCTTTCCCTTTAAGATTGGGAACAAGACAGGGATGCCCACTCTCCCCACTTTTATTCAACATAGTTCTGGAGGTCCTAGCCATGGCAATCAGACAACACAAAGAAACAAAAGCCATCCAGATTGGCAAGGAAGAAGTCGAACTCTCCCTGTTTGCAGATCACATGATATTGTACATAAAAACCCCTAAAGAATACACTCCAAAACTACTAGATCTAATATCTGAATTAAGCAAAGTTGCAGGATACAAAATTAACACACAGAAATCTGTTGCATTCCTATACACTGACGATGAACTAGCAGAAAGAGAAATCAGGAAAACAATTCCATTCACAATTGCATCAAAAAGAATAAAATACCTAGGAATAAACCTAACGAAGGAAGTGAAAGACCTATACCCTGAAAAGTACAAGACACTCTTAAGAGAAATTAAAGAGGACACTAATAAATGGAAATTCATCCCATGCTCTTGTCTAGGAAGAATTTATATTGTCAAAATTGCCATACTGCCTAAAGCAATGTACAGATTCAATGCAATCCCAATCAAAATACCCACAGCATTCTTCTATGAACTAGAGCAAATAGTTCTAAAATTCATATGGAACTACAAAAGACCCCGAATAGCCAAAGCAATCCTCAGAAGGTAGAATAAAGCAGGGTAATTACCCTCCCTGACTTCAAGCTCTACTACAAAGCCACAGTAATCAAGACAATTTGGTACTGGCACAAGAATAGACCCATAGAACAGTGGAACAGAATAGAGAGTCCAGGTATAAATCCAAGCATATATGGTCAATTAATGTATGATAAAGGAGCCATGAATATACAATGGGAAATGACAGCCTCTTCAACAGCTGGTGTTGGCAAAACTGGACAGCTACATGCAAGAGAATGAAACTGGATTACTGTCTAACCCCATACAGCAAAGTAAGCTCAAAATAGATTAAATTCCTGAATGTAAGTCATGAAACCATAAAACTCTTAGAAAAA
>JAVSCE010022663.1:0-43782 GCA_032199065.1 Smutsia gigantea | reverse complement strand
GTGAAGTGAGGTGAGGGGTTGAGGTTACATGAGGAGGTGACTTAAGGATAGGAATTGAGGTGAGGTGATGTGAAGTGAGTGAGGGGAGATGAGGTGAGCTGGGAAGATGAGGTTTGGTGAGGTGAGTGATAAAGTGAGGTGAGGAATTGAGTTGAGGTGAGGTGACAGGTGTCAAATTGAGGTGAGGTGAGGTGGTGAGGTGAGGAATTCAAGTGAGGTGAGGTGAGGTGAGGAAGTGAGTTGAGGAATTGTGGTGAAGTGATTGAGGTGACGTGTACTGGAGGTGAGGGAGGTGGGTGAAGCAAAGTGAAGTGAGTGATTTGAGGAGTTGGGTTGACGTGAGGAGGTGAGCAGGTGAAGTGAGGAATTGAATGAGGTGTGTGAGGTGAGGTTAGAGGAGGTGAGATGAGGTGAAGTGAGGTGAGGAATTGAGGTGATGTGAGTGAGGTTATTTGAGGTGCTCAGAAGTGAGGTGAGGTGAGGTGAGGTAGTGAGTTGTGAGGTGAGGAGGTGAGGTGAGGGATAGAGCCGAGTATTAAGGTGAGGTCAGTGAAGTGACATTAGGTGTGGAGGTCAAGTGAGGTGAGGAAGTGAGGAGGTGAGAATTGTGAGTGTGCGGTGGTTGAGGTGAGATAAGAGTGTGAGGAATTGAGGTGAGGTCACAGAGGTGATGTCATTGGGGGACCTGGGGTTGAGTGAGGTTTGAGGTGATGTGAGGTATGAGGTGAAGTGAGGTGAGGTGAGTTGACATGAGGGGATATGTTGAAGCGAGGTGAGATGAGGTTAGATGATGATGTTAGGGGAGTTGAAGAAATGAGGTGAGGTGAGGTGACATAAGGTGAGGATTTGAGGTGTGGTGAAGAGTTGAGGTGAGGTAATGTGAAGAATTGAGGTGAGGTGCGGTGAAATGAGTGAGGTGAGGTGAGGTGACCTCCGATGATTCGAGGTTAGTTGAAGGGAAGTGAGGTGTGTGAGGTGATATGAGGAAGTGAGCACATGGGTTGAATTGAATGAGTTGTGTGAAGTGAGTGAGAGTAGATGAGTAGGTGAGCTGTGAGATGAAGAGGTGAGGTGAGGTGAGGAATTGAGGTGAGGTGAGCTGTAGTGGGTGAGGTGAGGGCAGCTTAGGAAGTGTGGTGAATTGAGTTGAAGTGAGGTGAGATGGGGTGAGGTGAGGTGAGAAGAGGAGGTGAGGTGAGGTGAGGATATGAGTTGAGGTTAGGTGAGGTGAGTGAGGTTAAGTGAGAAAAGTAATGTTAGTGGACATGAGTTTAGGAATTGAGGTGAGGGGAGATGAAGTGAATGAGGTGAGTGAGAAGAGTTGAGGTGAGGTGAGGAATTGAGGTGAGGTGAGTGAGGTTATGTGGGGTGAGGAGTTGAGTTGAGTGAGGTTACGTGAGGTTTGTAGGTGAGTTGAGGAGGAGTTGAGATGACATGTGGTGGGGAACTAAGGTGAGGTGAGATGAAGTGAGTGAGGTGAGGTCAGGAGGTGAGCTGAGGTGAGGATTGAGGTGAGGTGATGATGTTAGTTGAGTTGAAGAAATGAGGTGAGGTGAGGTGACATAAGGTGTGGATTTGAGGTGAGTTGAGGAGTTGAGGTGAGGTAATGTGAGGAATTGAGGTGAGGTGAGTGAAGTTAGTGACGTGAGGTGAGGTGACGTCTGATGATTCGAGGTTTGTTGAAGGGAAGTGAGGTGAGTAAGGTGACAGGTAGTGAGCACATGGTTTGAATTGAATGAGTTGGGTGAAGTGAGTGAGATTAGATGAGTAGGTGAGCTGTGCAGAGATGAAGAGGTGATGTGAGGTGTATTGGGTGAGGTGAGGTGAGCTTTGGAAGTGTGGTGAATTGAGTTGAAGTGAGGTCAGATGAGGTGAGGTGAGTTGAGAAGAGGAGTTGAGATGAGGTGAGGATATGAGTTGAGGTTAGGTGAGGTGATTAGGTTAAGTGAGTAAATTGAGGTGAGTGGACATGTTTAGGAGTTGAGGTGAGCTGAGTTGAAGTGAGTGAAGTGAGGTGAGAAGAGGTGAGGTGAGTTGAGGGATTGAGGTGAGGAGAGTTAAGTTAGGTGGGGTGAGGAGTTGAGGTGAGTGAGGTTACATGATGTTGGAGGTGAGGTGAGGGAGGTTACATTATGTTTGGAGGTGATTTGAAGAGGAGTTGAGATGACATGTGGTAAAGAATTGAAGTGAGTGAGGTGAAGAGGTGAGGTGAGGAATTGAGGTGATGTGAGTGAAGTGACATTAAGTGTGGAGGTGAGGAGAGTTAAGGAATTGAGGTGACGTGAGGAATTGAGGTGAGTGTGAGTTTAGGTGAAATAAGGACGTGAGGTGCGGTGAGGAATTGAGATGAGGTGATGGAGGTGACCTCATTTGTGAGGTGTGATGAGTTCAGGATTGAGGTTATGTGAGGTTAAGTAAACTGAGTGGACATGAGATTTGGAGTTGAGGTGAGGTGTGGTGAAGTGATTTAGGTAGGGTGAGGTGATGTGAGGAAATCAAGTGACGTGAGATGAGGAAGTGAATTTAGATGAATGAGGTGAGGGGAGGTGAACAGTTGGTGAGGAAGTGAGTTGAGGAATTGAGGTGAGGTGGGGTGAGGTGAAGTGAGTGAGGTTAGGTAAGGTGAGGAGTTGAAATGACTGAGATGAGAAGTGAGTTGATATGAGGAGGTGAGTAATTGAGGTGAGTTGATAAATGTGATGTGAGGTGAGGAGGTGAGGTGAGGTGAGGAAGTGAAGTGAGGAATAGAGGTGAGGTGAGTGAGGTGAGATGAAGTGTGTGAGGTGACGTGGGAGGTGATGTGAGCAAGTGAGGTGAGGTGAGGATTGAGGTAAGGCGAGGTGAGTGATGTGAAGTGTGGTGAGTGATTGAGGTTACATGAGGAGGTGACGTAAGGACAGGAATTGAGGTGAGGAGATGTGAAGTGAGTGAGGGAGATGAGGTGAGCTGGGAAGATGAGGTGTGAGGTGAGTGATTAAGTGAGGTGAGAAATTGAGTTGAGGTGAGGTAACAGGTGTCAAATTGAGGGGAGTTGAGGTGGTGAGGTGAGGAATTCAAGTGAGGTGAGGTAAGGTGAGGAAGTGAGTTGAGTAATTGTGGTGAAGTGAGTGAGGTGACGTGTATTGGAGGTGAGGTGAGGTGGGTGAAGCAAAGTGAACTGAGTGATTTGAGGAGTTGGGTTGACGTGAGGAGGTGAGCAGGTGAAGTGAGGAATTGAATGAGGTGAGTGAGGGGAGGTTAGAGGAGGTGAGATGAGGTGAAGTGAGGTGAGGAATTGAGGTGATGTGAGTGAGGTTATTTGAGGTGCTCAGAAGTGAGGTGAGGTGAGGTGAAGAAGTGAGTTATTGTGAGGTGAGGAGGTGAGGTGAGGGATAGGGGCGAGTATTAAGGTGAGGTCAGTGAAGTGATATTTGGTGTGGAGGTCATGTGAGGTGAGGAAGTGAGGAGGTGAGAATTGTGAGTGTACGGTGGGTGAGGTGAGATAAGAGGGTGAGGAATTGAGGTGAGGTCACAGAGGTGATGTCATTGGGGGACGTGGGGTTGAGTGAGGATTGAGGTGATGTGAGGTATGAGGTGAAGTGAGGTGAGGTGAGTTGACATGAGGTTATAAGTTGAAGCGAGGTGAGATGAGTTTAGATGATGATGTTAGGTGAGTTGAAGAAATGAGGTGAGGTGAGATGACATAAGGTGAGGATTTGAGGTGTGGTGAGGAGTTGAGGTGAGGAAATGTGATTAATTGAGGTGAGGTGAGGTGAAGTGAGTGAGGTGAGGTGAGGTGACGTCCGATGATTCGAGGTTAGTTGAAGGGAATTGAGGTGAGTGAGGTGACATGAGGAAGTGAGCACATGGGTTGAATTGAATGAGTTGGGTGAAGTGAGTGAGAGTAGATGAGTAGGTGAGCTGTGAGGAGATGAAGAGGTGAGGTGAGGTGAGGAATTGAGGTGAGGTGAGCTGTAGTGGGTGAGGTGAGGGGAGCTTAGGAAGTGTGATTAATTGAGTTGAAGTGAGGTGAGATGAGGTGAGGTGAGCAGAAAAGAGGAGGGGAGGTGATTTGAGGATATGAGTTGAGGTTAGGTGATATGAGTGAGGTGATGTGAGTAAAGAGGTGAGTGGACATGAGTTTTGGAGTTGAGGTGAGGTGAGTTGAAGTGAGTGAGGTGAGGTGAGAAGAGGTGAGGTGAGTTGAGGAATTGAGGTGAGGTGAGTGAGGTTAGGTGGTGTGAGGAGTGAGGTGATGTTAAATGGTTTGGAGGTGAGTTGAGGAGGAGTTGAGATGACATGTGGTGGGGAACTGAGGTGAGGTTAGGTGAAGTGAGTGAGGTGAGGTGAAGAGGTGAGCTGAGGTGAAGATTGAGGTGAGGTGAGGTGAGTGAGGTGAAGTGACCTTAGTGATTTGAGGAGTAATTGATGTGACTAGGAGATGAGCAGCTAAGGTGAGGCATTGAATGATGTGAGTGAGGTGCAGTTATGTGAGGAGTTGAGCAGAGGTTAGGTGAGGAAGTGATTTAAGTGAGGATAGGTGAAGTGAGGGAACTGATATGAGGTGAGGTGAAGACTTGAGGTGAGTTGATGTGAGAGGGAGAGTTGAGGACGTGATGTAAGTAATTGAGGTGAGTTGAGTGAGGTGATTGAGGTGAGGTGAGGTGTGGTGAGGAATTAAGTGAGGTGAGGTGAATTAGGTGAGGTGAGTTAAGGATTTGAGGTGAGGAATTGTGTTGAGTGAGGTAAAGTGGAGTGATTGAGGTGAGATGAAGGGAGGTGAGGAGACGTGAGGTGGAAAATGAGGTGAGGTGAGTTTAGGACATGAGGTGAGGTGACTGTCGAGAGGTTAGGAAGTCAGGTGAGGATTTGAGTTGAGGTGAGTGAGATAACATGAGGTGTGGAGGTGAGGTGTTAATAGTTGAGGTGAGGTGAGATGAGGAATTGAGGCGAGGTGCAGTGTCATGAGGTGAACTTAGTTGAGGAAGTGAGGTGAGTTGAGTTGGTGTGAGGAGTTTAGGTGAGGAATTAAGGTGTGGTGAGGTGAGGTGAAGTGCGGGAGGTGAGTTGAGTTGAGGAGGTGAAGTGGTGTGAGGTGAAGACTGACGTGAGTTGAGGTGAGTGAGGTGAAGTGGCTGAGATGAGGGTAGTTGATGTGAGGAGCTGAGGAGTTGGGGTGAACAATTGTGGTGAGTTGTTGGGAGTGAGGTGAAGTGAGGTAGGAGGAGAAGTAGGAATTGAGGTGAGGTTGAGTTAATGAGGTCTGGTGTTGTGATGAGGTGATGTGGTGAGATGAGGTATTGAGGCTTGTTTAGGTGAGCGAGGTGAGGTGAGGTGTATTGTGGTGAAGAAGTGAGGAGAGTTAAGTGAGGTGAGGTGAAGTGAGTGAGGTGTGAGTTTTTGAGGTCACGTGAGGTGAGATGAGGAGGTAAGGTGAGGAATTGAGATCACTTGTGAGGTGACATGACGTAAGGAGTTGAGGTGAGGAATTGACATGAAGTGAGTTGATTGAGGTGAGATGACAGGTAAGTAGCTGAGGTGAGGTGAGGAGGTGAGGTGAGGATTGAGGTGATGTGATATGAGGTGAATTGAAGTGAGTGGGGTGAGGTGAGGTGAGGAAGTGAGGGGACGTGAGATGAGTTGGTGTAGGGTGTGGTGAGGTATTTAGGTGAGGTGAGGTAAAGCAGTGAGGTGAGGTGAGGTGAGAAGATTTGGTGATGTTAATAGAGAAAGTGACGAGATGAGGAGGATGTGAGGTGAGGATTTGAGGTAAGGTGAGGTGAGTGAGGTGGGTTGAAGTGAGCGAAGTGAGGTGATGTGAGGAGGTGAAATGAAGTGGGGATTTGAGGTGCAATAGGTGAGGTGTGAGGTGAGGTGAGAAGGTGAGTTGAGGTGAGTTGAAGTAAAATGAGGTGAGTTGAGGTGACGTTAGGTGAGGAATTGAGATGAGGTGAAGTGAGGTGAGGTGATGTGTGATGAGTTGCTGAGTTGAAGTGAGGTGAGGTGAGTGAGTTGAGGTGTGGTGACGAGGTGAAGTGAGGTGAGGAATTGAGGTGAAGTGACGTGGGCTGATTTGAGGAGAGTGGACCTGAGGAGATGAGGCATGGTGAGATGAGGAATTGTGAGGTGCGGTGACTGAGGTGAGGAATTGTGAGGTGCGGTGATTGAGTTGAGTGAGGTGATGTGAGGAAGTGAGGTGTGCTGAGAAGTGGAAGTTAGGTGAGTTGAAGAAGGGAGGTGAGGTGAGTTAGGTGAGGTGAAAGGAGGTGATGTGAGGAAGAGGGTGAGGAATGGATGTGAGGTGAGTGAGGTGACATGCGGGTGGAGGTGAGGTGAGGAGTTGAAATTAGGTGAGGAACTGAGGGTGAGTGAGGTGAGTTGAGTTGAGGATGTGAAGTGAGGATATGGGGTGAAGAGAATGAGGTGACAGTTGTGGAATGAGGTGAGGTAAGGAGGTGAGGTTAGTGTCGTGAGGTGACGAATTGAGTTGTGTGTGGTGAGGTGAGGGGTGAGGTGAAGTGGTGAGGTGAGGAAATGTGAGGTGTGGTGAGTGAGGTGAGGTGGAGTGAGGTGAGGAATTGATTTGAATGAGGTAATATGTTTTGTGGAGGTTAGGTGAGGTGAGGTGGTTAGTTTAGGAATTTAAGTGAGGTGTGGTGACATGAGGTGAGGTGAGGAATTGAGGTGAGGTGAGGTGAGTAGTTGAGTTGAGGAAGTGTGGTGAGTTGATTTAGATGTGAGGTGAGTGACATGAATTTGAGTGATTTGAGGAGGTGAGGTGACTTGAAGTGAGCAGGTGAGGAGAGGAATTGAATGAGTTGAGTGGAATAAGTGAGGTTAGGTGATGTGGTGAGCTGAAGAGAGGAGATAACGTGTGGGGAGGTGAGAAATTAAGGCGAGGTTCGGTTTGATGAGGTAAAATTAGTTGAGGAAGTGAGGTGAGTCGGGGTGAGGAGTTTAGGTGAGGAATTAAGGTGTGGTGAGGTGAGGTGAAGTGTGGGAAGTGAGTTGAGGTGAGGAGGTGAGGTGGTGTGAGGTGAAGACTGACGTGTGTTGAGGTGAGTGAGGTGAAGTGGCTGAGTTGAGGTGAGGTGATGTGAGGAGGTTAGGAGAGGAATTGAAGTGAGGTGAGGTGAGTGAGGTGATGTGAATGAGGTGACATGTGGTGTGGAGGTGAGGTGAGTTGGTGAGTTGAGGAATTTAAGTGAGGTGAGGTTACGTGAGGTGTGTTGAGGTGAGGTGAGGTGAGGGGAGGAGGTGAGAATGGGAAGTGAGGTGATGTGAGGATTGAGATGATATTAGGTGGAATGAAATGAGTGTTCGGAGGAGGATGTGAGGTGACATGAAGTTAGAATGTTAGGTGAGGATTTGAGGTGATGGGTGTGAGGTTAATTGAGGTGAGCTTAGCAGAGGGGATGAGGAGGTGAGGTGAGGAATTGAGGTGAGGTGAGATGAGTTGAAGTGAGTGACGTGAAGTGAGCTGAGGTGAGAATATGTGGTGAGGTGAGGTGAGGAAGTGAGTTGATGTGAGGTGTGGGAGTGAGGTGAGGAATTGAGGTGACATGAGTCAAATGTCGTTAGGTGTGAAGGTGAGGTGAGGTGAAGTGAGGTGAGGTGCGGAACTGGGGTGAGGTGAGGTTGGTGAGTTGTGGAATTGAGGTGGGAGGTGAAGTGAAGAGATGAGGTGAGGTGGTGATGTTAGGAATTGAAGTGAGGTGATATGAGTGAGGTGAGATTCAGTGAGTGACTTGAGGTGAGGAAGTGAGATGCGGAATTGAGGTATGGTGAGTGAGCTGACATGAGGTGTGGAGGTGAGGCGAGGTGAGGTGGTGAAGTGAGTAATTAGATGACGTGAGGTGAGTGAGTTAAAGGTGACGTGAGGAATTGTGGTGAGTGAGGTAAGGAGTGAGGTGAGGTGAAGTGAGGAGGTCAGGTGAGGTGAGGAGATGCGGTGAGTTGAGGTTAGGTGAGAATTGAGGGGAGGGTAGGGGAGTGAAATTAAATGAAGTGAGTGAGGTGAGGACGTGAGGTGACATTTGGATGTGAGGAGGTGTGGTGAGGTGAAGAAATGAGGTGAGGAGTGGTGAGGTGAAATGAGTGAGGTTAGGTAAGGTGAGGAGTTGAAGTGAAGTGACTGAGTTGAGAAGTGAGTTGAAATGAGAAGGTGAGGAATTGAGGTGAGGTGATTAATGTGATGTGAGGTGAGGAGGTGAGGTGAGGTGAGGAATTGAAGTGAGGAATTGTGGTGAGATGAGTGAGGTGATGTAAAGTGTGTGAGGTGATGCGGTAGTTGAGGTGAGGAAGTGAGGTGAGTTGAGGATTGCAGTAAGGCGAAGTGAGTGATGTAAAGTGAGGTGAGGATTTGACGTGGTAGGAAGTGAGGTAAGGAGAGTAATTGAGTTGAGGTGCTGTGAAATGAGTAAGGGGAGATGAGGTGAGCTGGGAACATGAGGTGTGGTGAGGTGAGTGTGAAGTGAGGTGAAGAATTGAGGTGAGGTGAGGTGACACGTGTGGAATTGAGGGGAGGTGAGGTGGTGAGGTGAGGAATTCAAGTGAGGTGAGGTGAGGTGAAGAAGTGAGTTCAGGAATTGTGGTGAGGTGATTGAGGTGACGTGTTCTGGAGGTGAGGTGATGTGGGTGAGGCAAAGTGAAGTGAGTGTTTTGAGGAGGAGTGTAGTTGACGTGAGGAGGTGAGCAGGTGAAGTGAGGCATTGAATGAGGTGAATGAGGTGAGGTTAGAGGAGGTGAGATGAGGTGAGGTGAGGTGAAGAATTGAGGTGATGTGAGTGAGGTTATTTGAGGTGCGCAGAAGTAAGGAGAGGTGAGGTGAGAAAGTGAGATTATGTGAGGTGAGGAGTTGATGTGAGTGAGAGAGGCGAGGAACTACGGTGAGTTCAGTGAAGTGACATTTGGTGTGGAGGTCAGGTGAGGTGAGTAAGTGAGGTGGTGAGAATTGAGTGTGCGCTGGGTGAGGTGAGGAATTGATGTGAGGTCACAGAGGTGACATCATTGCGGGAAGTGGGATTGAGTGAGGATTGAGGTGATGTGAGGTATGAGGTGAAGGGAGGTGAGGTGAATTTACATGAGGGGATAAGTTGAAGCGAGGTAAGATGAGGTGAGATGATGATAGGTGAGTTGAAGAAATGATGTGAGGTGAGGTGACATAAGTTGTGGAGTTGAGGGGAGGTGAGGAGTTGAGGTGAGGTAATGTGAGGAATTGAGGTGAGGTGAGGTGAAGTTAGTGGGGTGAGGTGAGGTGACGTCAGATAATTCGAGGTGAGTTGAAGGGAATTGAGGTGAGTGAGGTGACATGAGGAAGTGAGCACATGGGTTGAATTGAATGAGTTGGGTGAAGTGAGTGAGATTAGATGAGTAGGTGTGCTGTGAGGAGATGAAGAGGTGAGGTGAGGTGAGGAATTGAGGTGAGGTGAGCTTAGGAAGTGTGATGAATTGTGTTGAAGTGAGGTGAGATGAGGTGAGTTGAGGTGAGAAGAGGAGGTGATGTTATGTGAGTATATGTGTTGAGGTTAGGTGAGGTGTGTGAGGTTTATTGAGTAAAGTGAGGTGAGTGGAGATGAGTTTAGGAGTTGAGTTGAGGTGAGTTGATGTGAATGAGGTGAGGTGAGAAGAGGTGGGGTGAGTTGAGGAATTGAGGTGAGGTGAGTGAGGATAGGTGCTGTGAGGAGGTGAGGTGAGTGAGGTTACATGATGTTTGGAGTTGAGTATAGGAGGAGTTGAGATGACATGTGGTGAGGAATTGAGATGAGGTGAAGTGAGATGAGGTGAGGAACTGAGGTGAGGAATTGAGGTGAGGTGGGGTAAGGTGAAGTGAGTGAGGTTAGGTAAGGTGAGGAGGTGTAGTGAAATGACTGTGTTGAGAAGTGAGTTGATATGAGGAGCTGAGGAATTGAGGTGTGGTGAGAAATGTGATGTGAAGTGAAGAGGTGAGGTGAGGTGAGGAAATGAAGTGAGGAATTGAGGTCAGATAAGTGAGGTGAGGTGAAGTGTGTGAGATGACGTGTGAGGTGAGGTGAGGAATTGAGGTGAGGTGAGGATTGAGGTAAGGCGAGGTGAGTTATGTGAAGTGAGGTGAGGGGTTGGGGTGACATGATGAGGTGAGGTAAGAGAGGAATTGAGGTGAGGTGATGTGAAGTGAGTGAGGGGAGATGAGGTGAGCTGGGAAGATGAGGTGTGGTGAGGTGAGTGAGGAAGTGAGGTGAGGAATTGAGGTGAGATGGGGTGACAGGTGTGGAATTGATGGGAGTTGAGGTGGTGAGATGAGGAATTCAAGTGAGGTGATGTGAGGTGAGGAAGTGAGTTGAATTGTGGTGAGGTGACTGAGGTGACGTGTTCTGGATGTGAGGTGAGGTGGGTGAGGAAAAGTGAAGTGAGTGATTTGAGGAGGAGGTATTGACGTGAGGAGGTGAGCAGTTGAAGTGACGAACTGAATGAGGTGAGTGAGGTGAGGTTATAGGATTTGAGATGAGGTGAGGCGAGGTGAGGTATTGAGGTGATGTGAGTGAAGTTATTTGAGGTGTGCAGAAGTGAGGTTAGGTGAGGTGAAGAAGTGAGTTGATGTGAGGTGAGGAGGTGAGTTGAGGGAGAGAGATGCGGAATTAAGGTGAGTTCAGTGAAGTGACATTTGGTGTGGAGGTCAGGTGGGGTTAGGATGTGCAGAGGTGAGAATTGTGAGTGTTCAGTGGGTGAGGTGTGGTAAGGTTGTGAGGAATTGAGGTGAGGTCACACAGGTGATGTCATTGGGGAAAGTGGTGTTGAGTGAGGATTGAGGTGATGTGAGGTATGAGGTGAATTGAGGTGCGGTGAGCTGATATGAGGGGATAAGTTGAATCGAGGTGAGATGAGTTGAGATGATGTTAGGTGAGATGACGAAATGAGGTGAGTTGAGGTGACATAAGGTGTTGAGATGAGGTGAGGTGAGGAGTTGAGGGCATGTAATGTGAGGAATTGAGGTGTGGTGAGGTGAAGTGTGTGAGGTGAGCTGAGGTGACATCTGATGATTCGAGGTTAGTTGAAGGGAAGTGATGTGAGTGAGGTGACATGAGGAAGTGAGCACATGGGTTGAATTGAATGAGTTGGGTGAAGTGAGTGAGATAAGATGAGTAGGTGAGCTGTGAGGAGATGAAGAGGTGAGGTGAATTGAGGAACTGAGGTGAGGGGAGTTGCAGTGGGTGAGGTGAGGTGAGCATAGGAAGTGTGAATTGAGTTGAAGTGAGGTGAGGTGAGGTGAGGTGAGGTGAGGAGAGGAGGTGAGGTTAGGTGAGGTGAGTGAGGTGAAGAGAGAAAAGTGAGGTTTGTGGACATGTTTAGGAGTTCAGGTGAGGTGAGTTGGAGTGAGGTGAGGTGAGAAGTGAGGTGAGGTGAGAAGAAGTGAGGTGAGTTGAGGAATTGAGGTGAGGTGAGTGAGGTTAGGTGGGGTGAGGATTTGAGGTGAGTGAGTTTACATGAGTTTTGGAGGTGAGTTGAGGAGGAGTTGAAATTACATGTGCGGAATTGAGTTGAGTCAGGTGAAGAGGTGAGGTGAGGAAGTGAGGTGACGTGAGTGGAGGGACATTAATTGTGGAGGTGAGGTGATTTGAAGAATTGAGTTGACGTGAGTAATTGAGGTGAGTGTGAGTTTAGGTGAGGTACGGAGCTGAAGGGAGGTGAGTAATTGAAATGATGTGATGGAGGTGACCTCATTTGTGGAGGTGGGATGGAGGTTATGTGAGGTGAAGTAAGCTGACGTGAGTGGACATGATATTAGGAGTTGAGGTGAGGTGTGGTGAAGTGATTTAGGTAAGGTGATGTGAGGTGAGGAAATGAAGTGAAGTGACTTGAGGAAGTGAGTTGAGATGAATAAGGTGAGGTGAGGTGAAGACGTGAGATGAGGAAGTGATGGGAAGAATTGAGGTGAGTTGGGGTGAGGTGAAGTGAGTGAGGTTAGGTAAGGTGAGGAGGTGAATTGAAATGACTTAGTTGAGGAGTGAGTTGATATGAGGAAGAGAGGAATTGAGGTGAGGTGAGTAATGTAATGTTAGTTGAGGAGGTGAGGTGAGGAAGTGAAGTTAGGAATTGAGGTGAGGTGAGTGAGGTGAAGTGTAGTGTGTGAGGTGACGTGGGAGTTAGGTGATGAAGTGAGGTTAGGTGAGGATTGATGTAAGCGTGGTGAGTGATGTGAAGTGAGGTGAATTGTTGAGGTGACAAGAGGAGAGGTAAGGAGAGGAATTGGGGTTATGTGATGTGAAGTGAGTAAGGGGAGATGAGGTGAGCTGGGAAGATGAGGTGTGGTGAAGTGAGTGAGGAAGTGAGGTGAGGAATTGAGGTGAGGTGAGGTGACAAGTACGGAATTGAGGGGATAGTTGGTGAGGTGAAGAATTCAAGTGAGGTGAGGTGAGGTAAGGAAGTGAGTTGAGGAATTGTGGTGAGGTGAGTGAGGTGACGTGTTCTGGAGGTGAGGTGAGGTGGGTGAGGGAAAGTGAAGTGAGTGATTTGAGGAGGAGTGGAGTTGACGTGAGGAGGTGAGCACGTGAAGTGAGGAATTGAATGAGGTGAGTGAGGGGAGGTTACAGGAGGTGAGATGAGGTGAGGTGAGTTGAGGAATTGAGGTTATGTGAGTGAGGTTATTTGAGGTGCACAGAAGTGAGATGAGGTGAGGTGACGTGAGGAAGTGAGTTGATGTGAGGTCAGGATTTGCGGTGAGGGAGAGAGGCAAGGAATTAAGGTGAGGTCAGTGAAGTGATATTTGGTGTGGAGGTCAGGTGAGGTGAGGACGTGAGGAGGTGAGAATTGTGAGGGGGCGGTGGTTGAGGTGAGGAATTGTGGTGAGTTCACAGAGGTGATGTCATAGGGGGAAGTGGGGTTGAGTGAGGATTGAGGTGATGTGAGGTATGAGGTTAAGTGAGGTGAGGTGAGTTGACATGAGGGGATAAGTTAAAGCGAGTTGAGATGAAGTGAGATGATGATAGGTGAGTTGACGAAATGAGGTGAGGTGAGGTGACATTAGGTGTGGAGTTGAGGTGAGCTGAGGTACCCAGGTGCGGGGAGGTGAGGAATTGAATTGAGGTGACGGAGGTGACCTCATTTGTGGAGTTGGGATGAGTTGAGTATTGAGGTTATGTGAGGCGAAGTGATTAAGCTGAGGTGAGTGGACATGAGATAAGAGGTGAGGTGAGTCGTAGTGAAGTGATATAGGTAAGGTGAGGTGAGGTGAGTAAATGAAGTAACGTGAGTTGAGGAAGTGAGTTTAGATGAATGAGGTAACGGGAGCAAAGTGTTGAGGTGAGGAAGTGAGGTGAGGAATTGAGGTGAGGAGAGTGAGGTGACATGCGTGTAGGTAGTGAGGGGAGGTGAGGAGTACAGGTGAAGTAGTGAGGAATTGAGTTGAGGAGAGGTGAGGTTGGACGAGGTGACGTTAGCTGAAATGTGGTGAGGAATTGAGATGAGGTGATGTGAGTGAAATTAAATGAAGTGTTTGAGGTGAGGACGTGAGGTGACGTGAGTATGTGAGGAGGTGGGGTGAGGTGAGGAATTGAGGTGAGTTGGGGTGAGTTGACGTGAGTGAAGTTAGGTAAGGTGAGGAGGTGAAGTGAAATGACTGCGTTGAAAAGTGAGTTAATATGAGGAGGTGAGGAATTGAGGTGAGGTGAGAAATGGGATGTGAGGTGAGGAGGTGAGGTGAAGTGAGGAAGTGAAGTGAAGAATTGAGGTGAGGTGATTGAGGTGAGGTGAATTGTGTTAGGTGACGTGGGAGGTGAGGTGAGGAAGTGAGGTAAGTTGAGGATTGAGGTAAGGCGAGGTGAGTGATGTGAAGTGTGGTGAGGAGATGAGGTGACATGAGGAGGTGAGGTACGGAGAGAAATTGAGGTGAGGTGATATGAAGTTAGTGAGGGGAGATGAGGTGAGCTGGGAAGATGAGGTGTGGTGAGGTGAGTGAAGAAATGAGGTGAGGATTTGAGGTGAGTTGAGGTGACAGGTGTGGAATTGATGGGTGGTGAGATGGTGAGGTGAGGAATTCAAGTGAGGTGAGGTGAGGTGAGTGAGTTGAGGAATTGTGGTGAGGTGAGTGAGGTGACGTCTTCTGGAGGTGAGGGGAAGTGCGAGAGGCAAAGTGAAGTGAGTGAATTGAGGAGGAGGGAGTTGACGTGAGGAGGTGAGCAGGTGAAGTGTGGACTTGAATGAGGTGAGTGAGGTGAGGTTAGAGGAGGTGAGATGAGGTGAGGGGAGGGGAGTAATTGAGCTGATGTGAGTGAGGTTATTTGAGGAGCGCAGAAGTGAGATGAGGTGAGGTGAGATGAGGAAGTGTGTTGATGTGAGATGAGGAGGTGAGGTGAGGGAGAGAGAGGAGGAATTAAGGTGAGGTCAGTGAAGTGATATTAGGTGTGGAGGTCAGGTGAAGTGAGGAAGTGAGGAGGTGAGAATTGTGAGTGTGCAGTGGGTGAGGTGAGGTAAGGAGGTGAGTAATTGAGGTGAGGTCACAGAGGTGATGTCATTTGGGGAAGTCGGGTTGAGTGAGGAATGAGGTGATGTGAGGTATGAGGTGAAGTGAGGTGAGGTGAGTTGACATGAGGAGATAAGTTGAAGCGAGGTGAGATGAGGTGAGATGATGTTAGGTGAGTTGAAGAAATGAGGTGAGGTGACGTGACATAAGGTGTGGAGTGGAGGTGAGGTGAGAGTTGGGTTGAGGTAATGTGAGGAATAGAGGTGAGGTGAGGTGAAGTGAGAGGTGAGGTGAGGTGACATCCGATGATTCGAGGTTAGTTGAAGTGAAGTGAGGTGAGTGAGGTGACATGAGGAAGTGAGCACATGGGTTTAAATGAATGAGTTGGATGAAGTGAGTGAGATTAGATGAGTAGGTGAGCTGTGAGGAGATGAAGAGGTGATGTGAGGTGAGTAATTGAGGTGAGGTGAGGTGTAGTGGGTGAGGTGAGGGGAGCTTAGGAATTGTGGTGAATTGAGTTGAAGTGAGGTGAGATGTGGTGAGGTGAGGTGAGAGGAGGTGAGGTGAGGTGAGGATATGAGGTGAGGTTAGGTGAGGTGAGTACGGTGAAGTGAGTAAAGTGAGGTGAGTGCACATGGGTTTAGGAGTTGAGGTGAGCTGAGTGGAAGTGAGTGAGGTGAGGTGTGAAGAGTTGAGGTGAGTTGAGGAATAGAGGTGAGGTGAGTGAGGTTCGGTGGGGTGAGGAGGTGAGGTTAGTGAGGTTACATGAGATTTGTAGGTGAGATGAGGAGGAGTTGAGATTACATGTTGTGAGGAATTGAGGTGAGGTGAGGTGAAGTGAGTGAGGTGAGTGAGGAGTTGAGCTGAGGTGAGGATTGAGGTGAGGTGAGGTGAGTGAGTTGAAGTGACCTGAGTGATTGAGGAGGAATTGATGTGACGAGGAGGTGAGCAGCTAAGGTGAGGTATTGAATGATGTGAGTTATGTGAGGTTATGTGAGGACGTGAGCGTAGGTGAGGTGAGGAAGTGATTTGAGTTGAGTAAGGATAGGTCAAGTGAGTGAACTGATGCGAGGTGTGGTGAATACTTGAAGTGAAGTGATGTGTGGAGGAGAGTTTAGGAAGTGATGTAAGGAATTGAGGAGAGTTGAGTGAGATGATTGAGGTGAGGTGAGGTGAGGTGAGGAATTAGGTGAAATGAGGTGAATGTGGTGAGGTGAGTTAAGATTTGAGGTGAAGAAATGAGGTGAGTGAGGTAAAGTGGAGAGGTTGAGGTGACATGAAGGGAGGTGAGGTGAGGTGAGGTGGAAAATGAGGTGAGGTGAGTTTAGGACATGAGGTGAGGTGACTGAAGTGAGGTGAGGAAGTGAGGTGAGGATTTGAGTTGAGGTGAGCGAGATGACATGAAGTGTGGAGGTGAGGTGTGAAGAGTTGAGGTGAGGTGAGATGAGGAATTGAGGCGAGGTGCGGTGTGATTAGATGATCTTAGTTGAGGAAATGAGGTGAGGTGAGTTGGGGTGAGGAGTTTAGGTGAGGAATTAAGGTGTGGTGAGGTGAGGTGAAGTGTGTGAGGTGAGTTGAGGTGAGGAGCTGAAGTGGTGTGAGATGAAGACTGACGTGAGTTGAGGTGAGTGAGGTGAAGTGGCTGAGTTGAGGTGAGGTGATGTGAGGAGGTGAGGAGATGGCATGAGCAATTGAGTTGAGGTGTGGGGAGTGAGGTGAGGTGAGGTAGGAGGGGAAGTAGCAATTGAGGTGAGGTTGAGTTAATGAGGTCAGGTGTGGTGAGGAGGTGATGTGGTGAGATGAGTAATTGAGGCTTGGTTAGGTGAGTGAGGGGAGATGAGGTGCATTATTGTGAAGAAGTGAGGTGAGGTAAGTGAGGTGAGGTGAAGTGAGTGAGGTGTGAGTTTTGGAGGTCACGTGAGGTGAAATGAGGAGGTGAGGTTTGGAATTAAGATAACTGCTGAGGTGTCATGACGTAAGGTGCTGAAGTGAGGAATTGACATGAGGTGAGTTGATTGATGTGAGCTGACAGGTAAGTAGCTGAGGTGAGGTGAGGAGGTGAGATGAGGATTGAGGTGATGTGATGTGAGGTGAATTGAAGTGAGTGGGGTGAGTTGGGGTGAGGATGTGGGTGGACGTGAGATGAGTTGGGGTAAGGTGTGGTGAGGTATTTAGGTGAGGTGAGGTAAAGTGAGTGAGGTGAGGTGAAGTGAGAAGATCTGGTGAGGTTAATAGAGGAAGTGACGAGATGAGGAGGAGGTGAGTTGAGGAATTGAGGTAAGGTGAGGTTAGTGAGGTGGGTTGAAGCAAGCGAATTGAGGTGATGTGCGGAGGTGAATTGAGGTGAGGATTTGAGGTGTGTGTGGTGAGATGTGAAGTGAGGTGAGAAGGTGAGGTGAGGTGAGTTGAAGTAAAAGAGGTGAGTTGAGGTGACGTTAGGTGAGGAATTGAGGTGAGGTGAAGTGAGGTGAGGTGACGTGTGATGAGGTGAGGTTAGTTGAAGTGAAGTGAGTTGAGTGAGTTGAGGTGTGGTGAAGAGGTGAAGTGAGGTGAGGAATTGAGGTGAGGTGACATGGGGTGAGGTGAGGTGAGTGGACCTGAGGAGATGAGGAGTGGTGAGGTGAGGAATTGTGAGGTGCGGTGATTGAGGTGAGGAATTGTGAGGTGCAGTGATTGAGGTGAGTGATGTGAGGTGAGGAGGTGAGGTGTGCTGAGAAGTGGAAGTGAGTTGAGTTGAAGAAGGGAGGTGAGGTGAGTGAGGTGAGGTGAAAGGAGTTGTTGTGAGGAAGTGGGTGAAGAAGGGAGGTGAGGTGAGTGAGGTGACATGAGGTGTGGAGGTGAGGTGAGGAGTTGAGGTTAGGTGAGGAACTGAGGGTGAGTGAGGTGAATTGAGTTGAGGAGGTGAAGTGAGGATTTGAGGTGAGGAGAATGAGGTGACAGTTTTGCAAGTGAGGTGCGGTGAGGAGGTGAGGTGAGTGTTGTGAGGTGAGGAATTGTGGTGTGTGTGGTGAGGTGAGGGGTGAGGTGAAGTGGTGAGGTGAGGAATTGTGAGGTGTGGTGAGTGAGGTGAGGTGGAGTGAGGTGAGGTGAGTGAGGTGAGGAATTGTGAGTTGAATGAGGTGACATGTTTTGTGGAGGTTAGGTGAGGTGAGGTGGTTAGTTGAGGAATTAAGTGAGGTGTGGTGACATGAGGTGAGGTGAGGAATTGAGGTGAGGTGAGTAGGTGAGGTGAGGAAGTGTGGTGAGGTGATTTAGATGTGAGGTGAGTGACATGAAATGAAGTGAGTGATTTGAGGAGGAGGTGAGGTGACTTGAAGTGAGCAGGTGAGGTGAGGAATTGAATGAGTTGAGTGGAATAAGTGAGGTTAGGTGAGCTGGTGAGCTGAAGTGAGGAGATGTGTGGTGAGGTGAGGAATTGAGGCGAGGATCGGTGTGATGAGGTAAACTTAGTTGAGGAAGTTAGGGGAGGTGTGTTGCGGAGATTATGTGAGTAATTAAGGTGTGGTGAGGAGAGGTGACGGTTGGGAGGGGAGTTCAGGTGAGGAGGTGAGGTGGTGTGAAGTGAAGACTGATGTGAGTTGAGGTGATTTAGGTGAAGTGGCTGAGTTGAGGTGAGGTAATGTGAGGAGGTGAGGAGTGGAATTGAAGTGAGGTGAGGTGAGTGAGGTGAGGAAGTGTGGTGAGGTGAATGAGGTGACATGTGTTGTGGGGGTGAGGTGATGTGGTGAGGTGAGGAATTTAAGTGAGGTGAGTTTACGTGATGTGTGTTGAGGTGAGGTGAGTTGAGGTGAGGTTGTGAGACGAGGAAGTGAGGTGAGGTGAGGATTGAGATGATGTGTGGTGAAATGAAGTGAGTGTTTAGAGGAGGATGTTAGGTGACATGAGGTTAGCAGGTGAGGTGAGGATTTGAGGTGATGTGAGTGAAGTTAAGTGAGGTGAGGTGAGTTGTCATGAGGGGATAAGTTGAAGCGAGGTGAGATGAGGTGAGATGATGATGTTAGGTGATTTGAAGAAATGAGGTTAGGTGAGGTTACATAAGGTTTGGAGTTGAGGTGAGGTGAGGAGTTGATGTGAGGTAATGTGAGGAATTGAGGTGAGGTGAGGTGAAGTGAGTGAGTTGAGGTGAGGTGACATCCGATGTTTCGAGGTTAGTTGAAGAGAAGTGAGGTGAGTGAGGTGACATGAGGAAGTGAGCACATGGGTTGAATTGAATGAGGTGGGTGAAGTCAGTGAGATTAGACGAGTAGGTGTGCTGTGAGGACATGACGTGGTGAGGTGAGGTGAGGAATTGAGGTGAGGTGAGCTGTAGTGGGTGAGGTGAGGTGAGCTTAGGAAGTGTGGTGAATTGTGTAGAAGTGAGGTGAGATGAGGTGATTTGAGGTGAGAAGAGGAGGTGAGGGGAGGTGAGAATGAGTTGAGGTTAGGTGAGGTGAGTGAGGTGAAGTGAGTAAAGTGAGGTGAGTGCACTTGAGTTTAGGAGTTCAAGTGAGGTGAGTTTAAGTGAGTGAGGTGAGGTGAGAAGAGGTGAGGTGTGTTGAAGAATTGAGGTGAGGTGAGTGAAGTCACGTGGGGTATGGAGGTGAGGTGAGTGAGTTTACATGAGGTTTGGAGGTGAGTTGATGTGGAGTTATGATGACATGTTGTGAGGAATTGAGGTGAGGTGAGGTGAAGTGAGTTAGGTGATGTGAGGAGGTGTGCTGAGGGGAGGATTGAGGTGAGGTTAGGTGAGTGAGGTGACGTGACCTGAGTGATTTGAGGAGGAATTGATGTGATGAGGAGGTGAGTAGCTAAGGTGAGGAATTGAATGATGTGAGTGAGGGGAGGTTAGGTGAGCAGGTGAGAGGACGTGAAGTGAGGAAGTGATTTGAGTTGATTAAGGATAGTTGAAGTGAGTGAACTGATGTGAGGTGAGGTGAAGACTTGAGGTGAGGTGATGTGAGGACGAGAGGTGAGGAAGTGATGTAAGGTATTGTGGTGAGTTGAGTGAGGTGATTGAGGTTAGCTGAGGTGAGGTGAGGTTAATGAGGTGAGGTGAGTTAAGGATTTAAGGTGAGGAATTGAAGTGAGTGAGGTAAAGTGGAGTGATTGAGGTGAAACGAAGGGAGTTGAGGTGAGGTGAGTTGGAAAATGAGGTGAAGTGAGTTTAGGGCATGAGTAGAGGTGACTGAGGTGTGGTAACGAAGTGAGGTGAGGGGTTGTGTTGAGGTGAGTGAGATGACAAGAGGTGTGGAGGTGAGGTGTGAAGAGTTGAGGTGAGGTGAGTTGAGGAATTGAGGCGAGGTGCGGTGTGATGAGGTAAACTGTGTTGCGGAAGATAGGTGAGTTGGGGTGAGGAGATTAGGTGAGGAATTAAGGTGTGCTGAAGTGAGGTGAAGAATGGGAGGTGAGTTGAGATGAGGAGGTGAGGTGGTGTGAGGTGAAGACTGACGTGAGTTGAGGTCAGTGAGTTGAAGTTGCTGAGTTGAGGTGAGGTGATGTGAGGAGGTGAGGAGAGGAATTGAAGTGAGGTGTGTTGAGTGAGGTGAGGAATTGAGGTGAGGTGCAGGAGGTGACATGTGTTGTGGAGGTGAGGTGAGGTGTTGAGTTGAGGAATTTAAGTGAAGTGAGTTTACATGAGGTGTGTTGAAATGAGGTGAGTTGAGGTGAGGTTGTGAGATGAGGAAGTGTGGTGAGGTGATAATTGAGAAGATGTGAGGTGAAATGAAGTGTTTTAAGACGATGTGAGGTGACATGGTGATAGCATGTGAGGTGAGGATTTGAGGTGATGTGAGTGTGGTTAAGTGAGGTGACCTGAGCTGCGGGGATGAGGAGGTGAGGTGGTTAATTGAGGTGAGGTGAGATGACTGAGTTGAAGGGAGTGACGTGATGTGAGGTGAGGTGAGAAGATGAGGTGAGGTGAGGTGAGCAATTCGGTTGATGTGAGGTGAGGCAGTGAGGTGAGGAATTGAGGTGGCATGAGTGAAGTACGTTAGGTGTGAAGGCGAGGTTAGCTGTAGTGAGTTGTGGTGAGGAACTGAGGTGAGGTGAGGTGAATGAGTTGTGGAATTGAAGTGGGAGATGAGGTGGGGAGAATAGGTGAAGTGGTGAGGTGAGGTATTGAAGTGAGGTGATATGAGTGAGGTGAGGTGAAGTGAGTGACTTGAGGAGAGGAAGTGAGATGAGGAATTGAGGTATGGTGAGTGAGCTGACATGAGGTGTGGAGGTGAGGCGAGGTGAGGTGGTGAAGTGAGGAATTAGATGATGTGAGGTGAGTGAGGTGAAGTGAGTTAAAGGTGAGCTGAGTAATTGAGGAGAGTGAGGTAAGGAGTGAGGTGAAGTGAGGAGTTCGGGTGAGGTGAGGAGATGGGGTGAGTTGAGGTGAGGTGAGCAATTGAGGTGAGGTGGGGTGACGTGAAATGAGTGAGTTTAGGTAATGTGAGGAGGTGAAGCAAAGTGACTGAGTTGAGAAATGAGTTGAAATGAGGAGGTGAGGAATTGAGGTGAGGTGAGTAATATGATGTGATGTGAGGAGGTGAGGTGAGGTGAGGAAGTGAAGTGAGGAATTGAGGTGAGTTGTGTGAGGTGAGGTGAAGTGTGTGAGTTCACGTGGGAGGTGAGGTGAGGTAGTGAGGAGAGGTGATGATTGAGGTAAAGCGAGGTAGTTATGTGAAGTGAGGTGAGGAGTTGAGGTGACAGGAGGTGAGGTAAGGAGAGGAATTGAGGAGAGGTGATGTGACGTGAGTAAGGGGTGATGAGGTGAGCTAGGAAATGAGGTGTGGTGAGGTGAGCGATGAAGTGAGGTGAGGAATTGAGGAGATGTGAGGTGACAGGTGTGGAATTGAGGGGAGGTGAGGTGGTGATGTGAGAAATTCAAGTGAGGTGAGGTGAGGTAAGGAAGTGAGTTGAGGAATTGTGGTGAGGTGAGTGAGGTGATGTGTTCTGGAGATGAGGGTTGGTGGGTGAGGCAAAGTGAAGTGAGTGATTTGAGGAGGAAGGGAGTTGACGTGAGGAGGTGAGCAGGTGAAGTGAGGAATTGAATGAGGTGAGTGAGGTGAGGTTAGAGGAGGTGAGATGAGGTGAGGAAATGAGGTGATGTGAGTGAGGTTATTTTAGGTGCGCAGAAGTGAAATGAGGTGAGGTGAGTTGAGGAAGTGAGTTGATGTGAGGTGAGGAGGTTAGGTGAGGGAGAGAGGCGAGGAGTTAAGGTGAGTTCAGTGAAGTGACATTTGGTGTAGAGGTCAGGTGAGTTGAGGAATTGAAGAGGTGAGAATTGTGTGTGTGAGGTGGGTGAGGTGAGGAAAGGAGGTGAGGAATTGAGGTGATGTCACAGAGGTGATGTCATTGGGTGAAGTGGGTTTGAGTGAGGATTGAGGTGATGTGAGGTATGAGGTGAATTGAGGCGAGGTGACCTTATATGAGGGGATAAGTTGAATCGAGGTGAGATGAATTGAGATGATGTTAGGTGAGATGAAGAAATGAGGTGAGTTGAGGTGACATAAGTTGTGGAGATGAGGTGAGGTGAGGAGTTGAGGGCATGTAATGTGAGCAATTGAGTTGAAGTGAGGTGAAGTGAGTGAGGTGAGGTGAGGTGACATCCGATGATTCGAGGTTAGTTGAAGGGAAGTGAGGTGAGTGAAGTGACATGAGGAAGTGAGCACATGTGTTGAATTGAATGAGTTGTGTGAAGTGAGTGAGATAAGATGAGTAGGTGAGCTGTGAGGAGATGAAGAGGTGAGGTGAAGTGAGGAACTGAGGTGAGGTGAGGTGTAGTGGGTGAGGTGAGGTTAGCTTACGAAGTTTGAATTGAGTTGAAGTGAGGTGAGGTGAGGTGAGGTGAGGTGAGGAGAGGAGGTGAGGTTAGGTGAGGTGAGAGAGGTGAAGGGAGTAAAGTGAGGTGAGTGGACATGTTTAGGAGTTCAGGTGATTTGAGTTGGAGTGAGGTGAGGTGAGAAGAGGTGAGGTGAGTTGAGGAATTGAGGTGAGGTGAGTGAGGTTAGCTGTGGTGATGAGGTGAGGTGAGTGAGGTTACATGAGGTTTGGAGGTTAGTTGAGGAGGAGTTGAGTTGAAATGTGGTGAGGAATTGAGGTGATTCAGGTGAAGAGGTGAGGTGAGGATGTGAGCTGGCGTGAGTGGAGTGACATTAATTGTGGAGGTGAGGTGATTTGAAGAATTGAGGTGAGGTGTGGAATTGTGGGTGTGAGGTGAAGTGATGTACGGAGCTGAAGGTAGGTGAGTAATTGAAATGAGGTGATGGAGGTGACCTCATTTGTGGAGGAGGTTGAGTTCAGCATTGAGGTTATGTGAGTTGAAGTAAGCTGAGGTGAGTGCACATGATATTAGGAGGTGAGGTGAGGTGTGGTGAAGTGATTTAGGTAAGGTGATGTGAGGTGAGGAAATGAAGTGAAGTGAGTTGAGGGAGTGAGTTGAGATGAATTAGGTGAGGTGAGGTGAAGAGGTGAGGTGAGGAAGTGTGGTGAAGAATTGAGGTGAGGTGGGTTGAGGTGAAGTGAGTGAGGATAGGTAAGGTGAGGAGGTGAAGTGAAATGACTGAGATGAGAAGTGAGTTGATATGAGGAGGTGAGGAATTGAGGGAGGTGAGTAATGTGATGTGAGTTGAGGAGGTGAGGTGAGGAAGTGAAGTTAGGAATTGAGGTCAGGTGAGTGAGGTGAAGTGAAGTGTGTGAGGTGACGTGGGAGGTAGGTGATGAAGAGAGGTGAGGTGAAGATTGAGGTAAGGCGAGGTGAGTGATGTGAATTGAGGTGAATAGTTGAGGTGAGAAGAGGTGAGGTAAGGAGGAGAATTGGGGTTAGGTGGTTTGAAGTGAGTAAGGGGAGATGAGGTGAGCTGGGAAGATGATGTGTCGTGAGATGAGTGAGGAAGTGAGGTGAGGAATTGAGGTGAGGTGAGGTGACAGGTGTGGAATTGAGGGGAGGTGAGTTGGTGAGGTGAGGAATTCAAGTGAGGTGAGGTGAGGTAAGGAAGTGAGTTGAGGAATTGTGGTGAGGTGAGTGAGGTGACGTGTTCTGGAGTTGAGGTGAGGTGGGTGAGGCAAAGTTAAGTGAGTGATTTGAGGAGGAGGGGAGTTGACGTGAGGAGGTGAGCAGGTTAAGTGAGGAATTGAATGAGGTGAGTGAGGTGAGGTTAAAGAGGTGAGATGAGGTGAGGTGAGTTGAGGAACTGAGGTGATGTGAGTGAGGTTATTTGAGGTGCACAGAAGTGAGATGAGGTGAGGTGAGGGGAGGAAGAGAGTTGATGTGAGGTGAGGAATGGCGGTGAAGCAGAGAGGCAAGGAATTATGGTGAGGTCAGTGAAGTGATATTTGGTGTGGAGGTCATGTGAGGTGAGGCAGTGAGGAGGTGAGAATTTTGAGTGGGCGGTGTTTGAGGTGAGGAATTGTGGTGAGGTCACAGAGGTGATGTCATATGGGGAAGTGGGGTTGATTGAGGATTGAGGTGATGTGAGGTATGAGGTGAAGTGAGGTGAGTTGAGTTGACATGAGGGGATAAGTTGAAGCGAGTTGAGATGAAGTGAGATGATAATGTTAGGTGAGTTGAAGAAATGAGGTGAGGTGAGGTGACATTAGGTGTGGATTTGAGGTGAGGTGAGTTACGGAGTATAGGGGAGGTGTGGAATTGAGATGAGGTGACGGAGGTGACCTAATTTGTGGAGGTGGGATGATTTGAGGATTGAGTTTATGTGAGGCGAAGTGAGTAAGCTGAGGTGAGTGGACATGAGAAAAGGAGGTGAGGTGAGTTGTAGAGAAGTGATATATGTAAGGTGAGGTGAGGTGAGTAAATGAAGTATCGTGGGTTGAGGAAGTGAGTTGAGATGAATGAGGTGACGTGAGGCAAAGAGTTGAGTGAGGAAGTGAGGTGAGGAATTGAGGTGAGGAGAGTGAGGTGACATGCGGGTAGGAAGTGAGGGGAGGTGAGGAGTTGAGGTGAGGTAGTGAGGAATTGAGGTGAGGAGAGGTGAGGTTGGATGAGGTGAGGATAGATGAAATGCGGTGAGGAATTGAGGTGAGGTGATGTGAGTGAAATTAAATGAAGTGTTTGAGGTGAGGACGTGAGGTGATGTGAGTAAGTGAGGAGGTGGTGTGAGGTGAGGAATTGAGCTGAGGTGGGGTGTGGTGAAGTGAGTGAAGTTAGGTAAGTTGAGGAGGTGAAGTGAAATGACTGCGTTGAGAAGTGAGCTAATATGAGGAGGTGAGGAATTGAGGTGAGGTGAGTAATAAAATGTGAGTTGAGGAGGTGAGGTGAAGTGAGGAAGTGAAGTGAGGGATTGAGGTGAGGTGATTGAGGTGAGGTGAAGTGTGTTAGGTGACGTGGGAGGTGAGATGAGGAAGTGAGGTGAGGTGAGGATTGAAGTAAGGCAAGGTTAGTGATGTGAAGTGAGGTGAGGAGATGAGGTGACATGACGAGGTGAGGTAAGGAGAGGAATTGAGGTGAGGTGATGTGAAGTAAGTGAGGGGAGATGAGGTGAGCTGGGAAGATGGGGTGTGGTGAGGTGAGTGAGGAAGTGAGGTGAGGATTTGAGGTGTGTTGAGGGGACAGGTGTGGAATTGAAGGGTGGTGAGGTGGTGAGGTGAGGAATTCAAGTGAGGTGAGGTGAGGTGAGGAAGTGAGTTGAGGAATTGTGTTGAGGTGAGTGAGGTGACGTGTTCTGGAAGTGAGGTGAGTTGCGTGAGGCAAAGTGAAGTGAGTGAATTTAGGAGGAGGGGAGTTGACGTGAGGAGGTGTGAAGGTGAAGTGAGGAATTGAATGAGGTGAGTGAGTTGAGGTTAGAAGAGGTGAGATGAGGTGAGGGGAGGTGAGGAATTGAGGTGATGTGAGTGAGGTTATTTGAGGAGCGCAGAAGTGAGATGAGGAGAGGTGAGGTGAGGAAGTGAGTTGATGTGAGGTGAGGAGGTGAGGTGAGGGAGAGAGACGAGGAATTAAGGTGAGGTCAGTGAAGTGATATTTGGTGTGGAGGTCAGGTCAGTTGAGTAAGTGAGGAGGTGAGAATTGTGAGTGTGCGGTGGGTGAGGTGAGGTAAGGAGGTGAGGAATTGAGGTGAGGTCACAGAGATGATGTCATTGTGGGAATTGGGTTGAGTGAGGATTGAGGTGATGTGAGGTATGAGGTGAAGTGAGGTGAAGTGACTTGACATGAGGAGATAAGTGGAAGCGAGTTGAGATGAGGTGAGATGATGATGTTAGGTGAGTTGAAGGAATGAGGTGAGGTGAGGTGACATAAGGTGTGGAGTTGAGGTGAGGTGAGGTGTTGGGGTGAGGTAATGTGAGGAATTGAGGTGAGGTGGGGTGAAGAGAGTGAGGTGAGGTGTGGTGACGTCCAATGATTCGAGGTTAGTTGAAGGGAAGATAGGTGAGTGAGGTGACATGAGGAAGGGAGCACATGGTTTTAATTGAATGAGTTGGGTGAATTGAGTGAGATTAGAGGATTAGGTGAGCTGTGAGGAGATGAAGAGTTGAGGTGAGGTGAGGAATTGAGGTGAGGTGAGGTGTAGTGGGTGAGGTGAGGGGAGCTTAGGATGTGTGGTGAATTGAGTTGAAGTGAGGTGAGATGAGGTGAGGTGAGGTGAGAAGAGGAGGTGAGGTGAGGTGAGGATATGAGGTGAGGTTAGGTGAGGTGAGTGAGGTGAAGTGAGTAAAGTAGGTGAGTGGACATGAGTTTAGGAGTTCAGGTGAGCTGAGTGGAAGTGAGTGAGGTGTGGTGAGAAGAGGTGAGGTGAGTTGAGGAATAGAGGTGAGGTGAGTGAGGTTCGGAGAGGTGAGGACGTGAGGTGAGTGATGTTACAAGAGATTTGGAGGTGAGATGAGGAGGAGTTGAGATTACATGTGTGGATCAATTGAGGTGAGTTGAGGTGAAGTGAGTGAGGTGAGGTGAGGAGGTGAGCTGAGGTGAGGATTGAGGTGAGTTGAGTTGAGTGAAGTGAATTGACATGAGATATTGAGGAGGAATTGATGTGACTCGGAGGTGAGCAGCTAAGGTGAGGTATTGAATGACTTGAGTTAGGTGAGGTTATGTGAGGAGGTGAACGGAGGTGAGGTGAGGAAGTAATTTGTGTTGAGTAAGGATAGGTGAAGTGAGTGAACTGATGTGAGGTGAGGTGAATACTTGAGGTAAAGTGATGTTTGGAGGAGAGTTTAGGAAGTGATGTAAGGAATTGAGGTGAGTTGAGTTAGGTGATTGAGGTGAGGTGAGGTGAGTTGAGGAATTAGGTGAAATGAGGTGAATGAGGTGAGGTAAGTTAAGGATTTGAGGTGAGGAATTGAAGTGAGTGAGGTAAAGTGGAGTGATTGAGGTGACCTGAAGGGAGGTGAGGTGAGGTTGGGTGGAAAATGAGGTGAGGTGAGTTTCGGACATGAGGTGAGGTGACTGAGGTGAGGTGAGGAAGTGAGGTGAGGATTTGAGTTGAGGTGAGTGAGATGACATGAGCTGTGGAGGTGAGGTCTGGAGAGTTGAGGTGAGGTGAGATGAGGAATTGAGGCGAGGTGCAGTGTGATTAGGTGACCTTAGTTGAGGAAGTGAGGTGAGGTGAGTTGGGGTGTGGAGATTAGGTGAGGAATTAAGGTGTGGTGAGGTGAGGTGAAGTGTGGGATGTGAGTTGAGTTGAGGAGGTGAAGTGGTGTGAGGTGAAGTTTGATGTGAGTTGAAGTGAGTGATGTGAAGTGGCTGAGTTGAGGTGAGGTAATGTGAGGAGGTGAGGAGAGGAATGGAAGTGAGGTGAGGTGAGTGAGGTGAGGAAGTGAGGTGAGGTGAATGAGGTGACATGTGGTGTGTGGGTGAGGTGATGTGGTGAGGTGAGGAATTTTAGTGAGGTGAGGTTACGTGATGTGTGTTGAGGTGAGGTGAGGTGAGGAGGTGAGATGAGGAAGTGAGGTGAGGTGAGGATTGAGATGATGTGAGGTGAAATGAAGTGATTGTTTGCAGGAGGATGTGAGGTGACATGAGGTTAGCATGTGAGGTGAGGATTTGGGGTGATGTGAGTGAAGTTAAGTGAGGTGAGGTGAGTTGTCATGAGGGGATAAGTTGAAGCGAGGTGAGATGAGGTGAGATGATCATTTTACGGGAGTTGAAGAAATGAGGTGAGGTGAGGTGACATTATGTGTGGAGTTGAGGTGAGGTGAGGAGTTGAGGTGAGGTAACGTGAGGAATTGAGGTGAGGTGAGGTGAAGTGAGTGAGGTGAGGTGAGGTGAATTCCGATGATTCGATGTTAGTTGAAGTGAAGTGAGGTGAGTGAGGTGACATGAGGAAGTGAGCACATAGGTTGAATTGAATGAGTTGGTTGAAGTGAGTGAGATTAGATGAGTAGGTGAGCTGTGAGGAGATGAAGAGTTGAGGTGAGGTGAGGAATTGAGGTGAGGTTAGCTATACTGGGTGAGGTGAGGTTAGCTTAAGAATTGAGGTGAATTGAGTAGGAGTGAGGTGAGATGAGGTGACGTGAGGTGAGAAGAGGAGGTGAGGGGAGGTGAGAATATGAGCTGAGGTTAGGTGAGTTGAGTGAGGTGAAGTGAGTAAAGTGAGGTGAGTGCACTTGAGTTTAGGAGTTCAGGTGATGTGAGTTTAAGTGAGTGACGTGAGGTGAGAAGAGCTGAGGTGTGTTGAAGAATTGAGGTGAGGTGAGTGAGGTTAGGTGGGGTGAGGAGGTGAGGTGAGTGATGTTACATGGATTTTGGAGGTGAGTTGAGGAGGAGTTGAGATGACATGTGAAGAGGAACTGAGTTGAGGTGAGGTGAAGTGAGTTAGGTGATGTGAGGAGGTGAGCTGAGGTGAGGATTGAGGTGAGGTGAGGTGAGTGAGGTGATGTGACCTGAGTGATTTGAGGAGAAATTGATGTGATGAGGAGGTGAGTAGGTAAGGTGAGGAATTGAAAGATGTGAGTGAGGTGAGGTTAGGTGAGGAGGTGAGAGGAGGTGAGGTGAGGAAGTGATTTGATTTGAGTAAGGATAGTTGAAGTGAGTGAACTGATGTGATGTGAGGTGAAGACTTGAGGTGAGGTGATGTGAGGAGGAGAGGTGAGGAAGTGATGTAAGGAATTGAGGTGAGTTGAGTGAGGTGATTGAGGTTATTTGAGGTGAGGTGAGGTGAAAGAGGTGAGGTGAGTTAAGGATTTAATGTGAGGAATTGAAGTAAGTGAGGTAAAGTGGAGTGATTGAGGTGAGACGAAGGGAGATGAGGTGAGGGGAGGTGGAAAATGAGGTGAGGTGAGTTTAGGGCATGAGTTGTGGTGATTGAGGTGAGGTGAGGAAGTGAGGTGTGGAGTTGAGTTGAGGTGAGTGAGATGACAAGAGGTGTGGAGGTGAGGTGTGAAGAGTTGAGGTGAGGTGAGATGAGGAATTGAGGCGAGGTGCGATGTGATGAGGTAACCTGTTTCGGAAGTGAGGTGAGTTGGGGTGAGGAGTTTAGGTGAGGAATTAAGGTGTGGTGAGATGAGGTGAAGTATGGGAGGTGCGTTGAGGTGAGGAGGTGAGGTGGTGTGAGGTGAAGACTGAAGTGAGTTGAGGTGAGTGAGTTGAAGTTGCTGAGTTGAGGTGAGGTGATGTGAGGAGGTGAGGAGAGGAATTGAAGTGAGGTGTGGGGAGTGAGTTGAGGAAGTGAGGTGAGGTGCAGGAGGTGACATGTGGTGTGGAGTAGAGGTGAGGTGTTCAGGTGAGGAATTTAAGTGCGGTGAGGTTACATGAGGTGTGTTGAAATGAGGTGAGTTGAGGTGAGGTTGTGAGATGAGGAAGTGAGGTGAGGTGAGGATTGAGATGATGTGAGGGGAAATGAAGTGTTCGGAAGACGATGTGAGGTGACATGGGGATAGCATGTGAGGTGAGGTTTTGAGGTGATGTGAGTGTGGTTAAGTGAGGTTACCTGAGCTGCGGGGATGAGGAGGTGAGGTGAGGAATTGAGGTGAGTTGAGATGACTGAGTTGAAGTGAGTGACGTGATGTGAGGTGAGGTGAGAAGATTAGGTGAGGTGAGGTGAGGAATTGAGTTGATGTTAGGTGAGGCAGTGAGGTGAAGTATTGAGGTGACATGAGTGAAGTGACGTTAGGTGTGAAGGTGAAGTGAGGTGAAGTGAGGGGTGGTGAGGAACTGAGGTGAGGTGAGGTGAGTGAGTTGTGGAATTGATTTGGGAGGTGAGGTGAGGAGAAGAGGTGAAGTGGTGAGGTGAGGAATTGAAGTGAGGTGATATGAGTGAGGTGATGTTAAGTGAGTGACTTGAGGAGAGGAAGTGGGATGAGGAAATGAGGTATGGTGAGTGAGCTGACGTGAGGTGTGGAGGTGAGGCGACGTGAGGTGGTGAAGTGAGGAATTAGATGATGTGAGGTGAGTGAGGTGAAGTGAGTTAAAGGTGAGGTGAGGAATTGAGGAGAGTGAGGTAAGGAGTGTGGTGAGGTGAAGTGAGGAGTTCGGGTGAGGTGAGGATATGTGGTGAGTTGAGGTGAGGTGAGTAATTCAGTTGAGGTGTGGTGACGTGAAATGAGTGAGTTTAGGTAATGTGAGGAGGTGAAGCGAGGTGACTGAGTTGAGAAATGAGTTGAAATGAGGAGGTGAGGAATTGAGGTGAGGTGAGTAATGTGATGTGAGGTGAGGAGGTGAGGTGAGGTGAGGAAGTGAAGTGAGGAATTGAGGTGAGTTGAGTGAGGTGAGTTGAAGTGTGTGAGGTGACGTGGGAGGTGAGGTGATGTAGTGATGTGAGGTGAGGATTGAGGTAAAGCGAGGTGAGTGATGTGAAGTGAGGTGAGGAGTTGAGGTGACAGGAGGTGAGGTAAAAGGAGGAATTGAGGTGAGGTGATGTGACGTGAATAATGGGAGATGAGGTGAGCTGGGAAGATGAGGTTTGGTGAGGTGTGTGAAGATGTGAGGTGAGGAATTGAGGAGAGGTGAGTTGACAGGTGTGTAATTGAGGGAAGGTGAGGTGGTGAGGTGAGGAACTCAAGTTAGGTGAGGTGAGGTAAGGAAGTGAGTTGAGGAATTGTGGTGAGTTGAGTGAGGTGACGTTTTCTGGAGGTGAGGTGAGGTGGGTGAGGCAAAGTGAAGTGAATGATTTGAGGAGGGGAGTTGATGTGAGGAGGTGAGCAGGTCAAGTGAGGAATTGAATGAGGTGAGTGAGGTGAGGTTACAGGAGGTTAGATGAGGTGAGGTGAGTTGAGGATTTGAGGTGATGTGAGTGAGGTTATTTGAGGTGCACAGAAGTGAGATGAGGTGAGGTGAGGTGAGGAAGTGGGTTGCTGTGAGGTCAGGATTTGCGGTGAGGGAGAGGGGCAAGGAATTAAGGTGAGGTCAGTGAAGTGATATTTGGTGTGGAGGTCAGGTGAGGTGAGGAATTGAGGAGGTGAGAATTGTGAGTGGGTTGTTGTTGAGGTGAGGAATTGTGGTGAGGTCACAGAGGTGATGTCATAGGGGGAAGTGGGGCTGAGTGAGGGTTGAGGTGATGTGAGGTATGAGGTTAAGTGAAGTGAGGTGAGTTGACATGAAGGGGTAAATTGAAGCGAGTTGAGATGAAGTGAGATGATGATGTTAGGTGAGTTGAAGAAATGAGGTGAGGTGAGGTGACATTAGGAGTGGAGTTGAGGTGAGGTGAGGTACGGAGGTGAGGGGAGGTGAGGAATTGAGATGAGTTGACAGAGGTGACCTCATTTGTGGAGTTGGGATGAGTTGAGGTTTGAGGTTATTTGAGGCGAAGTGAGGAAGCTGAAGTGAGTGGACATGAGATTAGGAGGTGAGGTGAGTTGTAGTGAAGTGATATAGGTAATGTGAGGTGAGGTGAGTAAATGAAGTAACGTGAGTTGAGGAAGTGAGTTGAGATGAATGAGGTGATGTGAGTCGAAGAGTTGAGGTGAGGAAGTGAGGTGAGGAATTGAGGTGAGGAGAGTGAGGTGACATGCGGGTAGGAAGTGAGGGGAGGTGAGGAGTTGAGGTGAGGTAGTGAGGAATTGAGGTGAGGAGAGGTGAGGTTGGATAAGGTGAGGTTAGCTGAAATGAGGTGTGGAATTGAGGTGAGGTGATGTGAGTGAAATTAAATGAAGTGTTTGAGGTGAGGACGTGAGGTGACGTGAGTATGTGAGGAGGTGTGGTGAGGTGAGGAATTGAGGTGAAGTGGGGTGAGATTACGTGTTTGAAATTAGGTAAGGTGAGGAGGTGAAGTGAAATGACTGCATTGAGAAGTGAGTTAATATGAGAAGGTGAGGAATTGAGGTGAGGTGAGTAATGTGATGTGAGGTGAGGAGGTGAGGTGAAGTGAGGAAGAGAAGTGAGGAATTGATGTGAGGTGATTTAGGTGAGGTGAAGTGTGTTATGTGACGTGGGAGGTGAGGTGAGGTAGAGAGGTGAGGTGACGATTGAGGTAAGGCGTGGTTAGAGATGTGAAGTGAGGTGAGGAGATGAGGTGACATGACGAGGTGAGGTAAGGGGAGGAATTGAGGTGAGGTGATGTGAAGTTAGTGAGGTGAAATGAGGTGAGCTGGGAAGATGAGGTGTGCTGAAGTGAGTGAGGAAGTGAGGTGAGGATTTGAGGTGAGTTGAGGTGACAGGTGTGGAATTGAGGGGTGGTGAGGTGGTGAGGTTAGGAATTCAAGTTAGTGAGTTGAGGTGAGGAAGTGAGTTGAGGAATTGTGGTGAGGTGAGTGAGGTGACGTGTTCTGGAGGTGAGGTGAGGTGCGTGAGGCAAAGTGAAGTGAGTGAATTGATGGGGAGGCGAGTTGACGTGAGGAGGTGAGCAGGTGAAGTGAGGAATTGAATGAGGTGAGTGAGGTGAGGTTAGAGGAGGTGAGATGAGGTGAGGGGAGGGGAGGAATTGAGGTGATGTGAGTGAGGTTATTTGAGGAGCGCAGAAGTGAGATGAGGTGAGGTGAGGTGAGGAAGTGAGTTGATGTGAGGTGAGGAGGTGAGGTGAGGGAGAGAGACGAAGAATTAAGGTGAGGTCTGTGAAGTGATATTTGGTGTTGAGGTCAGGTGAGGTGAGGATGTGAGGAGGTGAGGAGGTGAGAATTGTGAGTGTGCTGTGGGTGAGGTGAGGTAAAGAGGTGAGGAATTGAGGTGAGGTCACAAAAGTGAAGTCATTGGGGGAAGTGGGGTTGAGTGAGGATTGAGGTGATGTGAGGTATGAGTTGAAGTGAGGTGAGGTGACTTGACATGAGGAGATAAGTTGAAGCGAGGTGAGAATAGGTGATATGATGATGTTAGGTGAGTTGAAGAAATGAGGTGATGTGAGGTGACATAAGGTGTGGAGTTGAGGTTAGGTGAGGAGTTGGGGTGAGGTAATGTGACGAATTGAGGTGAGGTGAGGGAAGTGAGTGAGGTGAGGTGAGGTGACGTCCGAAGATTCGAGGTTAGTTGAAGGGAAGTGAGGTGAGTGAGGTGACAGGAGGAAGTGAACACATGGTTTGAATTGAATGAGTTGGGTGGATTGAGTGAGATTAGAGGAGTAGGTGAGCTGTGAAGAGATGAAGAGGTGAGGTGAGGTGAGGAATTGAGGTGAGGTGAGGTGTAGTGGGTGAGGTAAGGGGAGCTTAGGATTTGGGGTGAATTGAGTTGAAGTGAGGTGAGATGAGGTGAGGTGAGGTGAGAAGAGGAGGTGAGTTGAGGTGAGGATATGAGGTGAGGTTAGGTTAGGTGAGTGAGGTGAAGTGAGTATAATAGGTGAGTGGACATGAGTTTAGGAGTTGAGGTGAGGTGAGTTGAAGTGAGTGAGGTGAGGTGAGAAGAGGTGAGGTGTGTTGAGGAATTGTGGTGAGGCGAGTGAAGTTCGGAGGTGTGAGGAGGTGAGGTGAGTGAGGTTACATGAGATTTGGAGGTGAGATGAGGAGGTGTTGAGATTACATGTGGTGAGGAATTGAGGTGAGGTGAGGTGAAGTGAGTGAGGTGATATGAGGAGGTGAGCTGAGGTGAGTATTGAGGTGAGGTGAGGTTAGTGTGGTGAAGTGACCTGAGTGATTGAGGAGGAATTGATATGACGAGGATGTGAGCAGATAAGGTGAGGTATTGAATGAAGTGAGTTAGGTGAGGTTATGTGAGGAGGTGATTGGAGGTGAGGTGAGGAAGTGATTTGAGTTGAGTAAGGATAGGTGAAGTGAGTGAACTGATGTGAGGTGTGGTGAATACTTGAGGTGAAGTGATGTGTGGAGTTGAGGTTAGGAAGTGATGTAAGGAATTGAGATGAGATGAGTGAGGTGATTGAGGTGATGTGAGGTGAGGTGAGGAATTAGGTGAAATGAGGTGAATGAGATGAGGTGAGTTAAGTATTTGAGGTGAGGAATTGAGGTGAGTGGGTTAAAGTGGAGTGATTGAGGTGACATGAAGGGAGGTGAGGTGAGGGGAGGTGGAGAATCAGGTGAGGTAAATTTAGGACATGAGGTGAGGTGACTGTGGTGAGGTGAGGAAGTGAGGTGAGGTTTTGAGTTGAGGTGAGTGAGAAGACATGAGGTGTGGAGGTGAGGTGTGAAGAGTTGAGGTGAGGTGAGATGAGGAATTGAGGCGATGTGCTGTGTGATTAGGTGAACTTAGTTGAGGAAGTGATGTGAGGTGAGTTGGGGTGAGGAGTTTAGGTGAGGAATTAAGTTGTGGTGAGGTGAGGTGAAGTGTGGGAGGTGAGTTGAGGTGAGGAGGTGAAGTGGTGTGAGGTGAAGACTGAAGTGAGATGAGGTGAGTGAGGTGAAGTGGCTGAGTTGATGTGAAGTGATGTGAGGAGGTGAGGAGTTGGAATGAGCAATTGAGGTGAGGTGTGGGGAGTGAGGTGAGGTGAGGTAGGAGGAGAACTAGGAATTGAGTTGAGGTTGAGTTAATGAGCTCTGGTGTGGTGAGGAGGTGATGTTGTGAGATGAGGAATTGAGGCTTGGTTAGGTGAGTGAGGTGAGATGAGGTGCATTGTGGTGAAGAAGTGAGGTGAGGTAAGTGAGGTGAGGTGAAGTGAGTGAGGTGTGAGTTTTGGAGGTCAAGTGAGGTGAGATGAGGAGGTGAGGTGAGGAATTGAGATCACTGGTGAGGTGACGTGACATAAGGTGTTGAAGTGAGGAATTGACATGAGGTGAGTTGATTGATGTGAGCTGACAGGTAAGTAGCTGAGGTGAGGTGAGGAGGTGAGGTGAGGATTGAGGTAATGTGATGTGAGGTGAATTGAAGTGAGTGTGGTGAGGTGAGGTGAGGAGGTGGGTGGACGTGAGATGAGTTGGTGTAGGGTGTGGTGAGGTATTTAGTTGAGGTGAGGTAAAGTGAGTGAGTTGAGTTGAGGTGAGAAGTTTTGGTGAGGTTAATAGAGAATGTGACGAGATGAGGAGGAGGTGAGGTGAGGAATTGAGGTAAGGTGAGGTGAGTGAGGTGGGTTGAAGCGAGCGAATTGAGGAGATGTGAGGAGGTGAATTGAGGTGAGGATTTCAGGTGCGTGAGGTGAGATGTGAAGTGAGGTGAGAAGGTGAGGTGAGGTGAGTTGAAGTAAAATGAGGTGAGTTGAGGTGACGTTAGGTAAGGAATTGAGGTGAGGTGAAGTGAGGTGAGGTGACGTGAGATGAGGTGAGGTTAGTTGAAGTGAGGTGAGGTGAGTGAGTTGAGGTGTGGTGAACAGGTGAAGTGAGGTGAGGATTTGAGGTGAGGTGACATGGGGTGAGGTGAGGTGATTGGACTTGAGGAGATGAGGAGTGGTGAGGTGAGGAATTGTGAGGTGTGGTGATTGAGGTGAGGAATTGAGAGGTGCAGTAATTGTGGTGAGTGAGGGGAGGTGAGGAGTTGGTTGTGCTGAGAAGTGGAAGTGAGGTGAGTTGAAGAAGGGAGTTGAGGTGAGTGAGGTGAGGTGAAAGGAGGTGATGTGAGGAAGTGGGTGAGGAAGGGAGGTGAGGTGAGTGAGGTGACATGAGGTGTGGAGGTGAGGTGAGGATTTGAGGTTAGGTGACGAACTGAGGGTGAATGAGGTGAGTGGCGTTGAGGATATGATGTGAGGATTTGAGGTGTGGAGAATGAGGTGACAGGTGTGGAGGTGAGGTGAGGTGAGGAGGTGAGGTGTGTGTGGTGAGGTGAGGAATTAAGGTGTGTGTGGTGAGGTGAGGGGGGAGGTGAAGTGGTGAGGTGAGGAATTTTGAGGTGTGGTGAGTGAGGTGAGGTGGAGTGAGGTGAGGTGAGTGAGGTGAGGAATTGTGAGTTGAATGAGGTGACATGTTTTGTGGAGGTTAGGTGAGGTGAGGTGGTTAATTGAGGAATTTAAGTGAGGTGTGCTGACATGAGGTGAGGTGAGGAATTGAGGTGATGTGAGGTGAGTAGGTGAGGTGAGGAAGGGTGGTGAGGTGATTTAGATGTGAGGTGAGTGACATGAATTTGAGTGATTTTAGGAGGAGTTGAGGTGACTTAGAAGTGAGCAGGTGAGGTGAGGAATTGAATGAGTTGAGTGGAATAAGTGAGGGTATGTGAGGTGGTGAGCTGAAGTGAGGAGATAAGGTGTGGGGAGGTGAGGAATTGATTCGAGGTTCGGTTTGATGAAGTAAAATTAGTTGAGGAAGTGAGGTGAGGTAGGGTGAGGAGTTTAGGTGAGGAATTAAGGTGTGGTGAGGTGAGGTGAAGTGTGGGAGGTGAGTTGAGGTGAGGAGCTGAGGTGGTGTGAGGTGAAGACTGACGTGTGTTGAGGTCAGTGAGGTGAAGTGGCTGAGTTGAAGTTAGGTGATGTGAGGAGATGAGGAGAGGAATTGAAGTGAGGTGAGTTGAGTGAGGTGAGGTGAATGAGGTGACATGTGGTGCGGAGGTTGGGTGAGGTCGTTAGTTGAGGAAATTAAGTGAGGTGAGGTTACGTGATGTGTGTTGAGGTGAGGTGAGGTGAGGGGATGAGGTGAGGTGAGGAAGTGAGGTGAGGTGTGGTTTGAGATGATAAAAGGTGAAATGAAGTGAGTGTTTGGAGGAGGATGTGAGGTGACATTAAGTTAGCATGTGAGGTGAGGTTTTGAGGTGATGTCAGTAAGGTTAAGTGAGGTGAGCTGTGCTGAGGAGATGAAGAGGTGAGGTGACGAATTGAGGTGAAGTGAGATGAGTTGAAATGATTGACGTGATGTGAGGTGAGGTGAGAAGATGAGGTGCGGTGAAGTGAGGAACTGAGCTGATGTGAGGTGTGGGAGTGAGGTCAGGAATTGAGGTGACATGAGTGAAGTGTCATTAGGTTTGTAGGTGAGGTGAGTTGAAGTGAGGTGAGGTGAGGAACTGGGGTGAGGTGTGGTGGGTGAGTTGTGGAATTGAGGTGGGAGGTGAAGTGAGGAGATGAGGTGAGGTGGTGAGGTTAGGAATTGAAGTGAGGTGATATGAGTGAGGTGAGGTGTAGTGAGTGACTTGAGGTGAGGAAGTGAGATGAGGAATTGAGGTATGGTGAGTGAGCTGACATGAGGTGTGGAGGTGAGGCGAGGTGAGGTGGTGAAGTGAAGAATTAGATGATGTGAGGTGAGTGAGGTGAACTGAGTTAAAGGTGACGTGAGGAATTGAGGTGATGAGGTAAGGAGTGAGGTGAGTTGAAGTGAGGAAGTCGGGTGAGGTGAGGAGATGTGGTGAGTTTAGGTGAGGTGAGAATTGTGGGGAGGGTAGGTGAGTGAAATTAAATGATGTGAGTGAGGTGAGGATGTGATGTGACCTGAGGATGTGAGGAGGTGTGGTGAGGTGAGGAGTTGAGGTGATGTGGGGTGAGGTGAAATGAGTGAGCTTAGGTAAGGTGAGGAGTTGAGGTGAAGTGACTGAGTTGAGAAGTGTGTTGAAATGAGGAGGTGAGGAATTGAGGTGAGGTGAGTAATGTGATGTGAGGTGAGGAGTTGAGGTGAGGTGAGGAATTGAATTGAGGAATTGAGTTGAGATGAGTGAGGTGATGTAAAGTGTGTGAGGTGATGCGGGAGGTGAGGTGAGGAAGTGAGGTGAGTTTAGGATTGCGGTAAGGCGAGGTGAGTGATGTAAAGTGAGGTGCGGAGTTGACGTGACAGGAGGTGAGCTAAGGAGAGGAATTGAGTTGAGGTGATGTGAAATTAGTAAGGGGAGATGAGGTGAGCTGGGAAGATGAGGTGTGGTGAGGTGAGTGGGAAGTGAGGTGAAGAATTGAGGTGAGGTGAGGTGACATGTGTGGAATTGAGGGGAGGTGAGGTGGTGAGGTGAGGAATTCAAGTGAGGAGAAGTGAGGCGAAGAAGTGAGTTGAGGAATTGTGGTGTGCTGAGTTAGGTGACGTGTTCTGGAGGTGAGGTGAGGTGCATGAGGCAAAGTGAAGTGAGTGATTTGAGTAGGAGGGTAGTTGATGTGAGGAGGTGAGCAGGTCAAGTGAGGTATTGAATGAGGTGAATGAGGTGAAGTTAGAGGAGGTGAGATGAGGTGAGCTGAGGTGAGGAATTGAGGTGATGTGAGTGAGGTTATTTGAGGTGCGCAGAAGTGAGGTAAGCTGAGGTGAGAAAGTGAGATTATGTGAGATGAGTAGGTGAGGTGAGGGAGAGAGGCGAGGAATTATGGTGAGGTCAGTGAAGTGACATTTGGTGTGGAGGTCAGGTGAGGTGAGGAAGTGAGGAGGTGAGAATTGTGACTGTGCGTTGGGTGAGGTGAGGAATTGAGGGGAGGTCACAGAGCTGACGTCATTGGGTTAAGTGGGGTTGAGTGAGGATTGAGGTGATGTGAGGTATGAGGTGAAGTGAGGTGAGGTGAGTTGACATGAGGGGATATGTCGAAGCGAGGTGAGATGAGGTGAGATGATCATAGGTGAGTTGAAGTAATGAGGTGAGGTGAGGTGATATAAGGTGTGGAGTTGAGGTGAGGTGAGGAGTTGAGGTGAGGTAATGTGAGGAATTGACGTGAGGTGAGGTGAAGTGAGTGAGTTGCGGTGAGGTGACATCCGATGATTCGAGGTTAGTTGAAGGGAAGTGAGGTGAGTGAGGTGACATGAGGAAGAGAGCACATGGGTTGAATTGAATGAGTTGGGTGAAGTGAGTGTGATTAGATGAGTAGGTGAGCTGTGAGGAGATGAAGAGGTGAGGTGAGGTGAGCAATTGATGTGAGGTGAGCTGTAGTGGTTGAGGTGAGGTGAGCTTAGGAAGTGTGATGAATTGAGTTGAAGTGTGGTGAGATGAGGTGAGGTGAGGTGAGAAGAGGCGGTCAGGTGTGCTGAGGATGTGCGTTGAGGTTAGGTGAGGTGAGTGAGGTGAATTGAGTAAAGTGAGGTGAGTGGACATGAGTTTAGGAGTAGAGGTGAGGTGAGTTGAAGTGAGTGATGTGAGGTGAGAAGAGGTGAGGTGAGTTGAGGAATTGATGTGAGGTGAGTGAGGTTACATGAGGTTTGGAGGTCAGTTAAGGAGGAGTTTAGGTGACATGTGGTGAGGAATTGAGATGAAGTGAAGTGAAGAGGTGAGGTGAGGAACTTTGGTGAGGAATTGAGGTGAGGTTTGGTGAGGTGAAGTCAGTGAGGTTAGGTAAGTTGAGGAGGTGTAGTGAAATGTCTGTGTTGAGAAGTGAGTTGATATGAGGAGGTGAGTTGAGTAATGTGATGTGAGGTGACGAGGTGAGGTGTGGTGAGGAAATGAAGTAAGGAATTGAGGTGAGGTGAGTGAGGTGAGGTGAAGTGTGTGAGGTGACGTGTGAGGTGAGGTGAGGCAGTGAGGTGAGGTTAGGATTGAGTTAATGTGAGGTGAGTGATGTAAAGTGAGGTGAGGGATTGAGGTAACATGATGAGGTGAGGTAAGAGATGAATTGAGGTGAGGTGAGGTGAAGTGAGTGAGGGGAAATGAGGTGAGCTGGAAGATGAGGTGTGGTGAGGTGAGTGAGGAAGTGAGGTGAGGTATTGAGGTGAGATGAGGTGACAGGTGTGGAATTGAGGGGAGTAGATGTGGTGAGGTCAGGAATTCAAGTGAGGTGAGGTGAGGTGAGGAAGTGATGTAAGGAATTGAGGTGAGTTGAGTGAGGTGACTGAGGTGAGGTGAGGTGAGGTGAGGTGAATGAGGTGAGGTGAGTTAAGGATTTAAGGTGAGGAATTGAAGTGAGTGAGGTAAAGTGGAGTGATTGAGGTGAGACGAAGGGAGTTGAGGTGAGGTGAGTTGGAAAATGAGGTGAGGTTAGTTTAGGGCATGAGTTGAAATGACTGAGGTGAGGTGAGGAAGTGAGATGAGGAGTTGACTTGACGTGAGTGAGATGAAAAGAGGTGTGGAGGTGAGGTTTGAAGAGTTGAGGTGAGGTGAGATGAGGAATTGAGGCGAGGTGCGGTGTGATGGGATAAACTGTGTTGCGGAAGTGATGTGAGTTTGGGTGAGGTGTTTAGGTGAGGAATTAAGGTGTGGTGAGGTGAGGTGAAGTATGGGAGGTGCGTTGAGGTCAGGAGGTGAGGTGGTGTGAGGTTAAGAATGACGTGAGTTGAGGTGAGTGAGGTGAAGTGGCTGAGTTGGGGTGAGGTGATATGAGGAGGTGAGGAGAGGACTTGAAGTGAGGTGAGGTGAGTGAGGTGAGGAAGTGAGGTGAGGTGCAGGAGGTGAAATGTTGTGTGGAGGTGAGGTGAGGTGTTGAGGTGAGGAATTTAAGGGAGGTGAGTTTACATGAGGTGTGTTGAAATGAGGTGAGTTGAGGTGAGGTTGTGAGATGAGGAATTGATGTGAGGTGAGGATTGAGATGATGTGATGTGAAAAGAAGTGTTTGTAGGACGATGTGAGGTGACATGGGGTTAGCATGTGAGTGGAGGATTTGACGTGATGTGAGTGTGTTTAATTGAGGTGACCTGAGCTGCGTGGATGAGGAGGTGTGTTGAGGAATTGAGGTGAGGTGAGATGACTGAGTTGAAGTGAGTGACGTGATGTGAGGTGAGGTGAGAAAATGAGATGAGGTGAGGTAAGGAATTGAGATGATGTGAGGTGAGGCAGTGAGGTGAGGATTGAGGTGACATGAGTGAAGTGACGTTAGGTGTGAAGGTGAGGTGAGGTGAAGTGAGGTGTGATGAGGAACTGAGTTGAGGTGAGGTGAGTGAGTTGTGGAATTGAGGTGGGAGGTGAGGTGAGGAGAAGAGGTGAGTTTGTGAAGTGAGGAATTGAAGTGAGGTGATATGAGTGAAGTGAGGTGAAGTGAGTGACTTGAGGAGAGGAAGTGAGATGACGAATTGAGGTATGCTGAGTGTGCTGACATGAGGTGTTTAGGTGAGGCGAGGTGAGGTGGTGAAGAGAGGAATTAGATGTGTGGTGAGTGAGGTTAAGTGAGTTAAAAGTGTTGTGAGGAATTGAGGTGAGTGAGGTAAGGAGTGAGGTGAGGTGAAGTGAGGAAGTCATGTGAGGTGAGGAGATGCGGTGAGTTGAGGTGAGGTGATAATTGAGGTGAGGGGATGTGAGTGAAAATAAATGAAGTGAGTGAGGTGAGGAAATGAGGTGACCTGAGGATGTGAGGAGGAGAGGTGAGGTGAAGAATTGAGGTGAGGTGGGGTGCGGCGAAATGAGTGAGGTTAGGTAAGGTGGGGAGGTGATGGGAAGTGACTGAGTTGAGTAGTGAGTTGAAATGAGGAGTTGAGGAATTGAGGTGAGGTGAGTAATGTGATGTGTGGTGAGGAGGTTAGGTGAGGGGAGGATGTGATGTGAGGAATTGAGGTGAGGGGAGTGAGGTGTGGTGAAGTGTGTGAGGTAACGTGGGAGGTGAGGTGAGGAAGTGAGGTGAGGTGAGGATTGATGTAAGGCGAGGTGAGCGATGTAAGGTGAGGTGAGGATTTGACGTGACAGGAGGTGAGGTAAGGAGAGCAATTGAGGTGATGTGATGTGAAGTGAGTAAGGGGAGATGAGGTGAGCTGGGAAGATGAGGTGTGGTGAGGGGATTGAGGAAGAGAGGTGAGGAATTTAGGTGAGGTGAGGTGAAAGGTGTGGAATTGAGGGGTGTGAGGTTGTGAGGTGAGGAATTCAAGTGAGGTGAGGTGAGGTGAGGAAGTGAGTTGAGGAATTGTGGTGAGGTGATATGAGGTGAGTTTGTTGATGTGAGTTAACGTGGGGTGAGTGAGGTGAAGTGACTTGTGTTTGGTGAGATGATGAGTTGAGCTTAGGTGAGGAGGTGAGATTAGTTGCATAAGGTGATGTGAGGTGAGACGGTGAGGTGAGTGCTGTAAAGTGAATTGAATGGGGTGAGGAATAGGTGAGGTGATGTTAGGAATTGTAGATGTGAGGTGAGCAGGAATTGAGGTGAAGTGAGAAGTGATAGGTGAGTGAAGTGAGGTGAGGTTAGGTGAGGAGGATGAGGAGATGAAGTGAGGTGAGGTAAGGTTAGGTGGATAAGGTGATGTGATGTGAGACAGTGAGCTGCATGTTTTGAAATGAATTGAATGGGGTTAGGAGGAGGTGAGGTGATGTGAGGAGTTATGGATGGGAGGTGAGCATTAATTTAGGTGAAGTGGGAAGAGGTAAGGGTGAGAAAAGAGAGGTGAGGTGAGTTGAAGAGGGGTGAGGTGATGAAGTGAGGTGAGGTGAGGTAAGGATTGAGGTTGGATGAGGTGAGTCAGTTGAAGTCAAGTGAGTGAGCTGAAAAGGATGGGATGTGACCTGAGAGGAGAGAAGCTGTGGTGTGCTGAGTGAAGTGAAATTAGTTGATTTGAGGTCATGTGAAGAAGAGAGATGGTGAAATGAGTTGATGTGTGGTGATTTCAGGCGAGGTGAGCTGAGGAGATGAAATAAGGTGAGTGTGGTTAGTGATGGTGACGTGAGGAAGTGAGGAAGTGAGTTGAGGTTTGGAAATTAGTGGAGGTGAAGTGAGTCATTTGAGGTGAGGTGAGGAGGGCATGTGACGTGAGGAGGTGACGAGAGGAGTAATTTAGGTGAGGTGAAGTGTGTGAGGTGAGGTGAGCTCTGGTGAGATAAAGTGAGGTGAGGTGATGAGGTGAGTTTAGGTGAGGGGAGGTGAGGAACTGAGGTGAGATGATTAGAGAAGATGTGCATGAGGTAAAGTAAGGTGAATTGAGGCAGTTTGAGCGGAGGAGGGGAGGTTAGAATTGAGGTGATGTGCGGTGGGTGACATGAGGTGGCATGAGGAGGGTTGTGGTTGAGGTGAGGTAATTGAGGTGAGTGGAGGTAAGTTGAAATGAGTGAGGTGATGTGATTTGTGGTGTGCAGAGGAGGTGAGTTGAGGTGATGTTTGTGGAGAGGTGAGGTGAGGGAATGAATTGAAGTGAGTTCGGTGAGGAGGAGTTGTGGAGTTGAGGTTATCTGAGAAATTGGTTTGAGGTGAAGACACATGAATTGAGTGAGGTGAGGTGAGGTGAGGTAGTGAGGTTACGTGAGGCGATGATATGAGGAAATGAGGTGATGTTAGTATGTCTGTGAGGTGTGGAGAAGAGGAGGTGAGGTGAGTTTCGTGAGGTGAGGTGAATTGAGGAGATGAGATAACGTGAGGTGGTGAGTAGGTGAGTTGAGGAAAGGTGAGGTGAGGTGAGTGAAGTTAAGTGAAGTAATTGAGGTCAGGAGGAGGTTAGGTGATGTGAGGATTTGTGGACATGAGTGGTTGAGGGGTTATGAGGTGTGGTGTGTGAGGTGATGTGAGGAGTTGAGGTGGGGAGAAAGTTCCGGTGAGGTGAGTTTATTGAGGTGAGGAGTTTACGAGATGCGAGGAGGTGAGAAGTTGTGTTGAGATAAGGAGAGTGAGGTGAAGTTACATGACGAGTGGAGGAGGTGATGTGAGGTAATTGAGGTGAGTGGAGGTAAGGTGAAATGAGTGAGGTAATGTGATTTGTGGTGATTAGAGGAGGTGAGTGGAAGTGATGTAGTTGTTTATGTGAGGTAAGTGAATTGGAGTGAGGTGAGAAGGAATTGTGGAGGTGACGTGATCTGAGAAATTCGGGTGAAGTGAAGAGATGTGAATTGAAGTGAGGTGAGGTGAGGATGTGAAGCGAGGTGAGGAGGTGATGTGAGGATGTGAGGTAAGGTTAGGTTGGCTGTGAGGTCAGGTAAGTGAGGTGTAGTGATTTGAGTGGGGAAAGGATGAATTGAGGTGAAGTCATTAGTTGAGGAGCTAAGGTGAAGTTAGGTCAATTGACGTGAGGTGAGGTGAGGAGTTGAGGTGAAGAATTGGGGTGATTTGAAGAGAGGTGACGTGAGTGCAGGGACATGAATTGAGGAGATGGGGTGCGATGAAGGCATGATGTGAGGATGTGCGTGATATGATTTTGGTGAGATGTGTGGGGTGAAGTGCAGTGAGGTAGGACGTAGTGTAGTGACTTGAATAGGTGAGGAGTTAAGGTGAGTGGAAGGGAGGGGAAGTACCATGAGGAGGTATGCAGGTGGGGTGAGTTGACGCATTCTGGTTATGTGAGGTGACGTGAAGTGAGTGAAGTGGGTTGAGCTGAGGAGATGATGTGAGGAGGTGAGATGAGGTGAGGATAGTGTTGAGGTGAGGTGAGTGTGGTGAAGTGAAGTGAGTGAGATAAGGTCGAAGTTAAGTGACGTGATTAGGTGAGGAGGTATG
>JAVSCE010022661.1:0-116935 GCA_032199065.1 Smutsia gigantea | reverse complement strand
TTTTATGTACAGTATCATGTCATCTGCAAATAGTGACAATTTGACTTCTTCTTTACCAATCTGGATGCCTTGTATGTCTTTTTTTTTGTCTGATTGCTGTGGCTAGGACCTCCAGTACTATGCTGAATAACAGTGGAGAGAGTGGGCATCCCTGTCTTGTTCCCGATCTTAGATGAAAAGCTTTCAGCGACTCGCCGTTAAGTATGATGTTATCTGTGGGTTTGTCATATATAGCCTTTATGATGTTGAGGTACTTGCCCTCTATACCCATTTTGTTGAGAGTTTTAATCAGGAATGGATGCTGAATTTTGTCAAATGCTTTTCAGCATCTATGGAGATGATCATGTGGTTTTTGTTCTTCTTTTTGCTGATGTGGTGGATGATGTTGATGGATTTTCGAATGTTGTACCATCCTTGCATCCCTGGGATGAATCCCACTTGATCATGGTGTATGATCCTCTTGATGTATTTTTGAATTCGGTTTGCTAATATTTTGTTGAGTATTTTTGCATCTACGTTCATCAGGGATATTGGTCTGTAATTTTCTTTTTTGGTGAGGTCTTTTCCAGGTTTTGGTATTAGAGTGATGCTGGTTTCATAGAATAAGTTTGGAAGTATTCCCTCCTCTTCTATTTTTTGGAAAACTTTAAGGAGTATGGGTGTTATTTCTTCTCTATATGTCTGGTAGAATTCAGAGGTGAATCCATCAGGCCCAGTGGTTTTGCTCTTGGGTAGTTTTTTGATTACCAATTCGATTTCGTCACTGGTGATTGGTCTGTTTAGTTTTTCAGTTTCTTGCTTGGTCAGTCTTGGAAGGTTGTATTTTTCTAAGAAGTTGTCCATTTCTTCTATGTTTTCCAGCTTGTTAGCATATAGATTCTCATAATATTCTCTTATTATTCTTTGTATTTCTGTGGGGTCCGTCGTGATTTTCCTTTCTCATTTCTGATTGTGTTTATGTGTGTAGATTCTCTTTTTCTCTTAATGAGTCTGGCTAGGGGTTTATCTATTTTGTTTATTTTTTCAAAGAACCAGCTCTTGGTTTTATTGATTTTTCTATTGTTTTATTCTTCTCAATTTTATTTATTTCTTCTCTAATCTTTATTATGTCCCTCCTTCTGGTGACTTTGGGCCTCATTTGTTCTTCTTTTTCCAATTTCAGTAATTGTGTCTTTAGACTATTCATTTGGGAATGTTCTTCTTTCTTTAAATAGGCCTGGATTGCAATATACTTTCCTCTTAGAACTGCCTTTACTGCGTTCCACAGATGTTGTGGCTTTGTGTTGTTGTTGTCATTAGTCTCCACATATTCTTTGATTTCTGTTTTGATTTGGTCGTTAACCCATTGATTAATTAGGAGAGTGTTGTTAAGTCTCCATGTATTTGTGAGCCTTTTTGATTTCTTTCTAAAATTTATTTCTAGTTTTATACCTTGGTGATCTGAGAAGTTGGTTGGTAGGATTTCAATATTTTTGAAATTACTGAGGTTCTTTTTGTGGCCTAGTATGTGGTCTTTTCTGGAAAATGTTCCATGTGCACTTGAGAAGAATGTGTATCCTGTTGCTTTTGGGTGTAGAGTTCTGTAGATGTCTCTTAGGTCCATCTGTTCTAGTGTGTTGTTCAGGCCTCTGTGTCTTTACTTATTTTCTGTCTTGTTCATCTGTCCTCTGGAGTGAGTGGTGTGTTGAAGTCTCCTCAGATGAATGCATTGCTGTCTATTTCCTCCTTTAATTCTGTTAGTATTTGTCTCACATATGCTGGCGCTCCTGTGTTGGGTGCATATATATTTATAATGGTTATATCTTCTTGTTGGACTGACCCCTTTATCATTATGTAATGTCCTTCTTTATCTTTTGCTACTTTCTTCGTTTTGAAGTCTATTTTGTCTGATACAAGTACTGCAACACCTGCTTTTTCCTCTTTGTTGTTTGCATGAAATATCTTTTTCCATCCCTTCCCTTTTAGTCTGTGTATATCTTTGGATTTGAGGTGAGTTTCTTGTAGGCAGCATATAGATGGGTCTTGCTTTTTTATCCATTCTGTTACTCTGTGTCTTTTGATTAGTGCATTCAGTCCATTTACATTTAGGGTGATTACTGATAGGTACGTACTCATTCCCATTGCTGGCTTTAGATTCGTGGTTACCAAGGGTTCAAGGATTGCTTCTTTACTATCTAACAATCTAACTTATCTTTCTTGTTAAGTTATTGTAAACACAGTCTGATGTTTCTTTATTTCTCTCCCTTCTTATTCCTCCTCCTCCATTCTTTCTATAATAGGTGTTTTATTCTTTGCCTTTAGTTAGTATTTGGATAATCTGCTTTCTTTGCTATGATTTTTTTTTCTCTGGTGACATCTTTTTAGCCTTAGGTGTGCTTCCATCTAGAGCAGTCCATTTAAGATATCCTGTAGTGGTGGTTTATGAGAGGCAAACTCTCTCAACTTTCGTTTATCTGGAAATTGTTTAATCTCTCCATCATATTTAAATGATAATCGTGCTGGATACAATATTCTTGGTTCGAGGCCCTTCTGTTTCATAACGTTAAATATATCATGCCATTCTCTTCTGGCCTGTAAGGTTTCTGTTGAGAAGTCTGATGATAGTCTGATGGGTTTTCCTTTGTAGGTGATCTTTTTTCTCTCTCTAGCTGCCTTTAATACCCTGTCTTTATCTTTGATCTTTGCCATCTTAATTATTATGTGTCTTGGTGTTGTCTTCCTTGGGTCCCTTGTGTTGGGAGATCTATGATCTTCGGTGGACTGCGAGACTACTTCCTTCCCCAGCGAGGGAAAGTTTTCAGCAATTATTTCTTCAAAGACATTTTCTATCCCTTTTTCTCTCTCTTCTTCCTCTGGTACTCCTATAATGTGAATATTGTTCCGTTTGGATTGGTCAGACAGTTCTCTTAATATTCTTTCATTCCTAGAAATCCTTTTATCTCTCTCTGCCTCAGCTGCTCTGTACTCCTGTTCTCTGTTTTCTATTTCATTAACAGTCTCTTGCATCTCATCCATTCTGCTGTAAAGCCCGTCGATCGCTTGTCTGATTTCTGTATTGTCTTCCCTCAGTTCCCTCACTTCCTCCCTCAGCTCTTGCACATTTCTCTGTAGGTCCATCAGCATGGTTATGACTTTTATTCTGAATTCTTTTTCAGGGAGGCTGTGCATTTCCATCCCTTCAGACTGCCTCTCTGGGGTTGTCTGGTTGATTTCAGTCTAAACCATATTCCTCTGTCTTTTCATGGCTATAGAATTGGTCACTGATCGTTGCCACGTATTTCAGCTGGGCTCTTTAAGACTTTAAAAAGAGAAGAAAAAAAAGAGAAAAAAAAAGAAAAAAAAAGAAAGAAAGAAAGAAAGAAAAAAAGAAAAAAATAATGAAAAGAAAAAACAAAAACAAAACAAAAAACAAAACAAAACAAAAAACAAAACAAAACAAAAAAAATGCCCACCGGACGTAGATTCTGTGGGAATTCTCTAGGTGGCGCTATAGCCCCACTATTCCACAGCTGACTGTGCCGCTCCGCAGGGCCCTTTATCGCTCTGGCAGGTGTGGGAACGAGTAGGAGGCTGTTGATCTCAGTGAGAAGTGTTAAGTATGGCTACGGTTCCTCAGTCGCCAGCTAAGGCGTCTGAAACTCCCCAGGACTCCCAGCCTGCTGGGCTGAGTGTGCTGGGGCGATCCGGCTCCTCCGCTGGGCTCCTGTCTCTTTAAGACCGCTCAAGAAAGCGCGCTTTTTTTTTTTCCCTTCCCGGGAGCCGGCTGCAAGCACCCTGGCGTGTTCCCCGCTCAGATCCTGCCCCTCTGTCTCTCCAATCTCCGCTGCACTGTGCAATGCGGGTCAGCACTCCCTGCGCAGATCACCGGGGCTGGCTACTTCGCGGGGTGTACTTCCACTCCCTCCCGGCTCTGAATCCTCTCCTCCCGCCGGTGCGCTGGGGTGGGGGAGTGCTCGGGTCCTGCCGGGTCGTGGCTCTGTATCTTACCCGCCTCTTGGGGTGCCGAGTCCTCTTGGGTGTAGCTGCACGCTGTGCGCTTTCCTGTGTATTCTCGTCTCTCTTTTAGGAATAGATGTATTTTCTGTGTTTTCGTAGATAAATATAGTGTTGGGAGGAGATTTCTGCCGCCCTGCTCACACCGCCATCTTCCCGGAAGTCCTGCTAACCCTTTTTAAACCCTTCTGCTTCTCCCTTGGCTCTGGCATATATAATTTCTGACCCAATCTGTCTCTATTCAAAATTTGTTCATTTGAAACTCAATTTCCAATTAATTCACCTATGAGGCTGGCCTTTGGCAAGTCTCCTAAATTCTCCTTACTGTGAAAATACACAGTATTTTATTGTGAATAAGACCACCACGTTGAGGACCAACATCTTTCTCAGCTTCAAATCTAGCAGATTCAGATTTTTAACATTTTTCAGACCTTTATTTTATAGATCAGTGAGACTTGGAGAACAAAAAATGTTAATGCCATTTCAAACTGACAACTTTCCTGCTCTAGAGAAACTATCTGATCTGTGGATGGAAGATATCCTCTTAGGGAGTTCACAGAGAATATGCTGATAAAGTTGACTGTTTCACAGCAGGGCAGCCTCAACGGTGGCCTGCATTTGATAAAATGACCCCTGAGATAATGGAAGATCCGATAAAAAATTTTAGTGGTTAAAAGATTGAACTCTGAATTCTCAGCGGCCACCAATTATAACTGTAAATTCAGAAAATTTTCATCACTTTTTTGTGTGTCAGTTTTTTCATCTGTTAATAGATAAAATAATATTGACTCTGTCAAGGACCTGATGGAAGAATAAATGAGTTAATGCCTAGAGTAAGCACTCTGTAAATGTCACCTCATTATGATTTCACAGTTCCTTTTGGAATTAGTCACTTTATGATTCTCCAAATTTCCAGTTTCCTAAGACAGGCTGAAAGGTTATTCCTATTCTTCAATTCTTCTAGCAAAGGGGAAAAACATGTATCAAAATACACAAAAGTTAACCATGGGTTCTAGGTTCTGAGTGTTTCTGTAAAATCTACTCATATATTAAAAATTACAGATAGTATATCTGTGTTATCAGTTCCAGATGATTCACAGTAGAAGTATAACTTCCCCTGGATTTGTTGGGGGTCAAGGCCCTGTCAAATTCTGTGTAATAGAGTTACAACCTATAGCCAAGATTATCCCTAGAGAGATGATTTCCTCTTAATTAGGTCCTAACACTTTAATGCATCTAAACTGGAAAGCTTATATAAATGCAGCTTCCAGGGCCACAATCAAACCTACTAAATAAGAATTCTTGTGGAGGTCTGCCTCAAGAAAATGTATTTTAATATGTTCCTTAGGCAATCTTGAAGAAGGTTGTGGTGGTTGGCTAAAACATAACTGAAAAGCACTTCTCAAGGTGCTATAACTAGAGTTCCCAGTAAAAGAGATGTCTATGGAGGCCTAAAGAGCATATTCATCCAGTAAATCCAGTGTAATCAAAGGTTGGTTCACCATTCACACATGCTTGCCAGTTTCCACAGTAATGCCTTCCCAAGTATACTTTATGGCCATTGCACTAAAAGATGATGCATCTCATTGGCGGAGTGGGATGCTCCTCAGTTGTATTTCACACAGGTAGCATGGAAGAGGTGGAAGTTTAAACCATGTACAACAGAATGGTGTGCAACTTTGCAAAATGGCATGTTTGAAAACTTATACTTCAAGGTAGTAAGTTAAGCAGGGTAATTTGTTAGATGATGTGAAAATAGACATGGGGCAGATTAGGGAATAACTTGTAGGTTAAAAATAATTTTGAATTGTTTTGTGAGCTAGTGCAAGGCTTTATAAATGACAAGTTTTGCCACTGTGTAGAGAATGTGTTTCAAGAGGCAGAAGCGAAAGCAGAGATGAGACAGGTTGACACCGCAGTCTAGGCAAGAAAGAACAATGACTTGATTAAATGAAGCAACAGAAATGGATAGAAGAGTTTGGATTCAGGATGTATTGAAATAGAATAAAGAAGAATTGGAAATAAGTTGAAAGTAATGAAAAAAGGGAAAGGAAGAAATCAAGATTCTTCAAGGATTATGAATTGGGGGAAATAAGATTTGTGGTACCATTTACTGAGATTAAAAAAAATTGGTCATTGGGGTATGGGTGGGGACTTAATAATATGGGTAAATATAGTAACCACATTGTTTTTTCACCTTCATAAGAGTATATATCAACAATACCTTAATAAAAAAAGATATATATATATATATATATATATATATATATATATATATATATATATATATATTTGGTGGGATCCAGGAACAACTTGAAAGATGCAAAGAATCAAGAACTTCATTTGAAATCTTAATATTTAGGATATTAGTTATGAGTCAGCTTCCCAGAGGAGATACCTGGATAAAGAGGTATACTTTGGAATCATCAACATAAAAACGGAAGATTGATGTAAAAGGAAACATTTCTGGCAGGCCATAGAGATTTGAGCTGTTAATCTCATCTATGTATTATAGTTTCTGATAAAATTTCATTTGGAAAGAGAGTTTTCTTGCTAAGAATGCTTTTGCCATGTAACAAGCAGCACAAATATAGCCTGGGAGCATGTTATAAATATGGAATTGTAGGTGCCACTCCTGACTTACTGAATCAGTGTGTTCCTTTTAACAAATTCCTAGGTGATTCATATGTACACTAAAGTACGAGACAGTACACTTTAGTTTATAAAATGGGGAGAAAGAAGGAAAAGTATTAAGGGAAGACAATACTACTGCTAAATATGGGAAACTGAGCTGCTGATCTGGACTTCAGTGTCTTAAAATATCTCTCATCAAACCTGCCCATATGATGCTATGACCATGGGGATTAGGCAAAAGGATTCATCTACCTGTATAATACAGGTGTACAGTTGTCATTGATTCAAGAATAATATTTTATTCATCTGTGCATCTTCAGTACTGATTGAGGATTTACATAGCAATGTCAGTATATGATATCTCTAGGGAAAAATAGAATAAGGTAAAGGCATGTGACCAAATTCAGAGCAATTTTTCTTCTAAAACTGCAGAATGTATATAAGGGGATCCCAGAGATTGTTTAATTCAGTTCTTTTGACTAATGGATATTTTAAAGGACTCGTTTGCAGAACTTTCTGTGTATCATTTGATCTTGTACATTTATATCACTTGAATTCCAGACCATTTGTTTTTTCTTAATTACTATTTTGAAATCTCATGTTTCATGAAGTCAGTATGTTTCATGGCTGTTCTATCATTCTTTCTAAATTACTTTTATTATTGTTCTTTCCTGTTATAATGTAGTGTGAGATTTACAATTTTTGTATTATTTTAACTAGAAATCCCTTCTTTTTTAATGAAAAAATACTCTTTAAGGCTAATATAACCATCGTGAGTGTGTGTGTGTCTGTGTGTGTATGAATAGCTACTACAAATAAATCAAAATGAGTTACAGACCAATTAAATTAATTTGAAAATATTTATAGATTTATAAAAGCTTTTATTCAGAGGTTGTACACCCAAGCAAACATTTGGTTTGAATGTTGAGACTGAGCACATGCCAACACATTCTGAAAAGGTTTGTAACTCATATAATGAGGCTTTCCGGGAAGAGTGGTGCAGGTTTCCCATTAGATCCAAATGGCTTAAAAGAATGAGGGGAGGAGACTATCTTAGCTTTTATTGTGATTCGAGAGTGGGGCTGGGGTGAGGGTTCCATTGCACAGGTCCAGGACTTGTGACGTTCAAACTTCCTACTGGCACCAAATGAGGAAGTCACTGGGCTTTCTGATCAGCTTCCCCAGATATGGGGTAGAAGAGGGGGTAGGGGAGGCTATGATGTGAAAGCTATCCACAAATATTAAAAGTGGAATCAGAGTCTTACTATAATAAGAAATATGCATTTTTAACTTAAATATTTAAGTGTTTTGGTAAAACTTAAGGAAAGAGTGATTTTGAGAAATCTTAAAAATATACATCATGTATTTCACAACAATCAAACTAACTGCAATGAATAGTTACTAAGGGATTTCAAGAAATTTTCAATAGAGAGGCAGGTAGAATATTATCTTTGTTAATCCCAATTGTTCACCATTCTCTTTCACATATTGTAATGTTTCTCACAATTTGAGATATATCTCACACTTAGAAGGTTCATAATTCAAAACATTCAGAAGAACATGAAAATATTTTATATTGATTGAAACAGTTTAATCTATATTTGATTTGTACTAAACAAGGTAAAATTGTTACAAATACACAAAAAAATTGTATTCTAAAATTCATGAGGTTTTATTATAATTAACAAATGTTATATGACTTTACTTTCTATTACTGACTCATATTCTGACCTGAAGAAGCCCTTACTGTTTTATCAGAAGTTTATCCTAAAACCTCAGCATTTCCACCATAATAAGAGAGCAGAGGCCAAAGAGTTCTGAACCTACTCATGACTTTACTGTTTCTAATTTTAGAGCCAGACTGACCTTTCTCAGGCGCAGATTTTGAAAGGAACATTCACATGACTTTTGGGAACTTCAAAAAATTAAGAACTTTTACCCTTGAGTTTGGGTATGATTGATGTCCATAACTTCTTATTTTATAGCCATGGTAAATAGCTATGATCAAAATCAATGTTATTTTGACAATTTTATGGTAAAAACTCTAAAGAATTTTTCTAAAAATAGCACAGAATGTCTATTTTGGGAATGTGTGACTGGTTAATCAAATCCTGGTTAAGGAGAAATTATCATTTCTATTTTATATTCATTTTGTGTATGCATGTCCTCCCTTCCTGAGATTATTGAGACTTAAAAATATATGTGAAAGGACAGTTATTTATACAGGCGAACTGGCATATGTTGAAAGAACATTATGGAAATGAAATATGCATTTCTTCTTTTTAAAAAGAGCAAGAATATTTCTGCTGTTGAATTCAATTTTAGTACTCATCAAGCCCAGTTCAAAATTACTTTGTCCTTCATATTTATGCTTATCCATAAATTCTCCTTTATGTTTATCCTTTAAATTCTCCTGTACCTAAAGATTTCAACAACGATAAAAAACAAACAAGCCCATAGATACAGAGAACAGATTGTGGTTGCCAGAGGTGGCGTATGGGGGTTAGGTGAAATGGGCTAAATGGTCAAAAGTACAAACTTCCAGTTCTCAAATAAAGAAGTCATGGGGATGTAATGTACAGCATGATGATTATGGTTAATAACACTGTGTTGCATTTTTGAAAGTCACTAAGAAAACAGATCTTAATAGTCCTCATCACAAGAAAAAATATTTTACCACTATGTATGGGGCTGAAAGTTAAGACTTATTGTAGTGATCATTTCACAATATATGCAAATATTGAATCATTGTGCTGTGTGCCTAAAACTAATTTAATGTTACATGTCACCTATACTACACACAAAACATTTTTATATTTATCCTCCAATTAAAGAATTTAGTCACAGTCTTCCTTGATTACTGCTTTGAATTTATTTAACTCTACAGAAGCTTTTAGTCTTGGATTTATATTTGTGTGATCACAAGTCCAGTCACACACCCAAGTGGGTGAGTTGCAGTGGGAAAGACCTGGAGACAGCAGCATATGGGGCATGAGGGTTTAGTGGGACTTATATACAGAGTCCAAGAGTGGCAGCTAGACAAGGTTGTGCACCATTATTGTGGACAAAGGGGAACTGCTCATATGGGGTGAGGGGACAAAGTCTATATGTGTGCCGGGGTGAGGGGACAGACACTCTGTGCTGTGCTAGGAGGGATCATTCTTCTGCCACCACCGCCCAAAAGAGCAAAACCATGGCTAGAGGGGTCTGCCTCCCAACAAAATGTTGCCATAGATAAGGCGGGCCTGTATTTCACCAGCCCCAGGCCATCATCATACCATCTACCTACCATACTGTCTAAAGGCGGGGGACATATGGACACATGGTTATTCTGGGACAAAAGGTAACAAGCAGACAGTGTTTGCCCCACGATATGATTCAAATAAATGAAATTAAAATCTTTACAAAATTAAGAGACAGAGGAGAAAGTGATTTGGGGGAGAAGCATATGAATAGAATGCTCTCTGGAACTGAGCTCTGTGTTTGAGAATCTTTGTGTCCCATAATATGCTGAAGAGAAAGCATGTGTGAAAAGGACACTTAATAATTAAGATGGTCCATCCTGTGAAATTCTGTCAGGTATGTACTTACAAGTCTGTGACAGCATGGAACAAGGCTATGCATGGTCTCTAAATACAGAATACCCCTCACCAAGGCTCATCTTCCAACTCTCTCTATTAAGGATCCAGTTGACAACAGCAAGTTAAGGAGAGCAGAAATTAAGGAGAGCAGAAACTTACATAAACACACATTATTTTGTATATTCGATCTGGCAGAACCTTCTGGCAGCGCCAACCTCAGTGGCAGGCTGTTACCATGTCACCCTGCATCATGGAAGGAGTGATAACTAATATTCAGAGGAATAGCTTCATATACCATATTAATACGGATTTGCTTTTCCTGCCTGAAAAATTTGTCAGCACCACCATTCATGCTTTATCTGTTGATTTGACATTCTCTGCACCATCCAGGAATTCATCACAAAGGAATGGTGGAATAACCTACTGGAGGCTCAGTTATAACCTCATCTGGGTTACACAAACTACACACTTGGGATGCTATCCTATAAGATGTGGTAGATTTCTCAAAGTGGAGTCCACATATGATGCCATATACTCCACAGCTGTCTACCTAGTGACAAAGGAAGAGACAAGAACATGGACCCTGTGGGTAAAATTGCAGTATTTCCAGAATCTCTCGCCTGGCTTTAGTGCATCTCCATATCAACAGGTGTTTCCAAGGGGTGGAGAGAAGTAGTCTGTCTCCATCAGTGGGTAATTGCACCCAAGCAAAGGCTTAACTGGACCTGAGAGATAGTGGGGAGTATTCACTCGCTTCTGGTGCATCAGGAGAGAGAGAGATGCAGGACGACTCCTTGTAAGCAATAAACGGGTTTTAAACTTTATTTCTTCCTTTGACTGATTTTGGTTTCAAAGGCATTTTGCCCTGGGATTTTTCCCCTCCCTGGATTTACAGACCCTCTCACAGACAGCAAATAAACCACTTTCCCCTATCTGTAAATTTGATCATTTGGGTGGGAGGTTTTAGTTCTTAAGAGGGATAGTTCCACTAAGGCACGGTCATGGTCCTATTAAATTGAAGCTGAAACAGTCCCTGGCCATTCTGGGGTCCCCATGCAGATGCAGGCAGAAAAGTGAAAGAACATTATATTGGTGGATATGAGTGATTCTAAGTCCCTGGGGGAAATTGAGCCACTGTTACTCAATGAGGGATAAGATCATATTTGAAATCCACAAGTTGCTATTGATGCACTGTTTGGTGTTCCTTTTATGAGAATGCTAGTATACTGCAAAATTTTAAATGCCAAATTGATAGAGGTATGAACACCAAGTATGCTATCTATGTAAAAATGCAGGTTTTGGTCACCTCATCAGAAGAGGAATCTTGTCCAGCTGAGATACTGATACAAATCCTCAATCACAAGCACTGAGAATAATTATTTTGCATTTACTCATCACAAGTTTGGCCAAAAAAATAATTTATTGTCTATATCATTTTAGTTTACAGGGTTTTTTTTTATGTATTTAATGTCAATGAAATATTTTGTTAACAGAGGATATGTAATACTAACATAGCTATCTAATTATTTATGATTTTTTTCCCTTGACTCTTTAAACCATTTTAATATTGATACATTGTTTGAAGTATTTATATAAGTTTCTGACAATAATTAATTAATAATTTTGTCAGAATAGGTAGATAGACAGTCATGAGCAGGAAGAAGGAGGGAGATTCAGCCAGTGTTTACATTCAGCTAGATGCTTGCTTACATTTTATACATTCCATGTAAACTGTTCTCACAGGATGCAGAGAGAGAATATAGAAAACAGACTGGCCTAAACTGGGAGTTCCAACATGGAAGAGAAGTTGACCCAACCTTCACCCCAAAATACATTATATACTAACTAACATAGTAAAAATCATGCCTCCAAGCACCATGACTGTTCTTAGGACAACCAAATACAGCCAAGAATCCCTCCACTAGCATGAGGGTAGAGCAAGCCTGAACTCTTAAAAAGAGTCCCCCTTGAACCCTAACCCCACTTGGTGAATATTCATCTCCGTTTATATAAAAAAGTATCCCTTTTATTTCCTTGGCATGACTTCCTCTGGGGTGTACTATTGTCCTCCTCTATTCTCTTGTTTTTAGATAAACTTTTAAAGTTCAATGACTTTATGCTTCCATTCTTGAATTCTTTCTCGCAACAAGACTAAAGACCTGTCTCCAGGAACAATCTTACTGTTATTGAGTGATTTTAAATTTACTTTTTTGAATTATTATTTACAAGGAATGATTGATCAAATGACTTGAAATACAATCTTTATTACTGACCAACTTATTTTATATGAGGCAAAAGAAATGCATATTATTTTAACTGCTTTAATGGAATCCTTTTGAGGAAGAATATTTTGACAATTGCTTAAGAGTAGAATGTTTCAAAAACAGGATGTGTATGACCTGAAAGAAATAAGCCAAGAAAAAAAATAGAGAAAGAATTCCTAAAGAAGTGAGTAATAGAAAGAGGAGAGGAGAATGTCAAGTAACAGAGCAAGTCTCAGGTGAAATATTAGGAACATTTGCCTGGAGGTTGCAGGACTTTTAAGAATGGAGAGTTCTTCCCTTTTACATTCAACAAATACTTATCCAATGCTTATGGCAAAGACCTCATTCTGAATGCCATAGATACTGGGTTACAAAGTCCACTTAAAGTTTACATTACAGTGGGAGAGAATGACAGTGAGTACAAAGTCAAGGTAATACATAAACATTTCAAGACCCAGATTTAAAAAACAAAACACTAAACCAGATAATGCCAGAATGTGTTTGATAGAGGAAATGTGGTGGGATGAATAGTTAAGAAAGGCATTCTGAAATACTTCCACTGCTGTCACGTAAAGCCTACTGTCATCCTCCAACTTGTATATTCTGCTACGAATTCTAATAGTTGCAGCAACAGGGATTACTGCCCTCAACAGACCAATATGGAGTAACGAAAAGAGAAGCAGGGGCAGGAATCCTGAAGCTGAAATGATTATGAGAAATGGCTCCTGCTCTTGAGAAAATAGCAGTAGACTCCCAAGTAGAGAGTAGTCAAAAGAGGAGTGACCTCAGTTGACTTGTAATTTTCATGTATACATATTTTGTATTATATCTCATTTATCTTTTAGCCATTCTTACATCAATGTTGAACTCTATTCATTTAAGCAACATTATAATTTATGATAACAGGTCTCCAATTATTGGACTTTTTTGAACCATTTCCTTGCTTATTTCTTATATTAACTTAAAATGTCATATTTTTAAAACTTCCTTGATTTGATTGTGATGTGCATCAGTTTTTCACATAGCGATGGGCAGTCTGAAGAGGTAATATAAAATGGTAAATAAAATTTGAATTGCATTTTGAGGGATTGGTGTTATTAAGCTAAAGAGTTTTAATTGAAAGTTTTGCATATTGCAAACTTGTAGCAAGGATTGTCTGTCTCTTTCTGTGTGAGTCTATGTGTGTGTGTGTTTGGAGAGACTTATCTTTCAATATTGAGTTATTTCTTACAGTAAACATTACTCTGGTACCAGAGATTTTTTAAAAAGCATCTTAACAATAAAATTAAATAGGTCTTCTATGCTTATTCCTAGTTTAAAATGTGTTATTATTTTTCTGAATGACATATTTTACATTTAGATTTTCTAATTGGTAATTTCTGATATATGTGAAGGGTATTATAATTTTTTTATGTACTGAACACTTTAATGTTTTAACACTGGAAATAATTTTATGTTTCTTTTATTTTCACAATAATTATACATTATACAATTTTTCAAAATTATAAATGTATAATTTTTCCTGTCTTACTGAAGAGGATCTTCAGAACTCTCTTTTTACGGTTCTAAATTAAATGCAAAACCTAGTATTCTATAACTGATTCAGTTGTTGAGTATTAGTTTCTCATCATGGCAAGGAAAATTTGTTAAATTATTAATTTTAAAATAATATTAGAAAATTAGAAAATAAACTATCAAATGTAGATACTTTTATCCTTTCACTAGTTGATGTGATATTATTTTTATTGATTTCCTAGTATTTCTGAAGATATTCCCTCTCACTCAAGAAAAAGACTGTGAGTTGACCCAGCATGCTTCCTTCTATTTGATAGGTCCTGTTCCACACTTATTTGAAATATTTCGACATGTAGTTGATATGCTTCCTTTATTTATAACCTTGATTCAATAAATTCTTTGTGCATTCCATTAGTTACAGAAGAGAGGAACAGAAGTAAGAAAACTATATCTTTAGTCAAGTCAGTTTTTTCAGCCAGAATTTTAACTTGAATATTTTTTTCCATATGATGGTTATATCAACAAAAATGAGAAAAAAAATTGTAGTGTAAAAATTAAAATAAATGATCAATATAATTAATACTATAATGTATTGGGAAAAGAGCAAACCGACTACAAATAAGGAAAACTAAAATCTGGAAAAGTTTTGTTGTTAGTCTCCTTTCAGTGCCTCAAAGTCATAATCATGGACATGTCCACACTGTTTTATCAGTTAACAGTAGATTTTACTCTAGAAACTAAAATACTTTTATAATGTATATAGAATATTCATTAAGATTTTTTACATTTTATGTTTTCTCTTCTTCAACTGTTTTAAATGAACAATAGAATGAAACTATTCAGTAAAAATCTAAAAGAATGGATGCTCGTGTGGCTGTGTGTTTCTTAAAAGCAATTATATTTTAAGAAAATTAAACACTATTATTCATATTTGTTTTCTGTATACTTGCTTCTGTATACTCCTTCAGCTAGTTATATGAAATTTTGGTTCCTTTTAAAAAATGCTAACTACTTTTTTAAATAAGAATTGTATTTCAACTACGAACAGGGATAAATTATTATGGATTTGGTTATAAGAAGAACTTAACTAGTTTTTGCTGTCTGGTCTATTTAATCACTCAGCTACCTAGGCATTGAGCTAATAAATTTCCTTGTTAATGTTGTCTCACATTTACATATATATTTGAAAGACCTCTGAAAACATTAAGTATGCTATATAATTCATAATGTCATATGACATTAAAATGTTTTAAATGTTGACATTAAAATTCAATTTAAATCTTAAAAGAGTTGTTTGAATGAATAAAATGACAATAAATACAAAATGGTTAGCAGATAGCTTGGCACATAGTAAATGCTCAATAAATGGTAGCAATTATAAATAGTTTAGAATGGGAAGTAATACTCTGTTGTCCCAGGATATATGATTATTTATAATCAATGTAGTTAATGGTTGTGTTCTTGAATTGTAACAAAGTTTGGAATTATTTAAAATGTAAAATCTCTTATTAGTAACATATAGACTCAGTAGATGTTAAAAGTCATGTTAGAAAGTTAATAATATTGAGAAAACTCTGTGGTTTATTGATTAGTCTTTTCTCTTCATGGCTTGAAACTTATTTCTCCAACTCAGGTAAGACTCCAACTCCATCCATTCATTCATCCAACATTTATTCAGTGACTCCAACATGACAGTGTTCAGTCTGAATAATATGAGCTAGTCTGTCTGAACTTTTCTTAATCATGAGTTTCCCTCAAAATAACCTGATTCTCTATTATTTTTTGTCTTTGTCTCCCTTTTCATTCCTTCCTTACGGCTTTCTCAACTCTTTCTCTCTAAACCTTCCCTAGTGATATATATTGATAATGCCATGGATGCCAGATTATAGAATATAATCTATAAACTCTGAATTTTTCCAGAGTGACTATACTTGGGATTATATATTTTATACATGAATTAAATGATATAGAAATGTTTTCTGATTAAAGTAAGAACAGGTATACAGTTGCCACTATCCACTGCAAATCTTTCTTTCTTTTTCCCTTCTTCCACTTGTACATGTCCCATGCATATATGCCATTTCTCTCGTTCATTCCATTCTTCTTTTACGTTGCCTGTTAAAATGTTACATTTTATAACCAGTATTGTTCACACTCTACAAGGTTTTTATCACTTAGATAAAAGCAATCTACTTGATGCACAGCTGATTTGCAGTATGACATAATTGCTATTGTGATATGCCTCAGACACCTAATGCCACACAGAGCATTACAGAGCTTTTTCACATAAGTAAATTAAATTACTTGCAGATGAACTTGTTTTATAACATATATCTGGAAAGAGTTTCATCTCATTTGGTTAGATGTCTAACATCAAATTCCATTGCCACTGTGCCTGCATTCACTAGATATTTTCCATTGTGTATGTCCTATCCTTGATTTATTTATTCTTATCACATATCTCTAAATGATAATTTTGTTTGTCAATACTGATGTTTTAAATGTTCATATGAAATTTATGCCTTTACTTTAATGGTTCCCTTTTTTAATATTTTAAAATATTTTAATTTTAATTTTATTGTAGTAACAGCACTTAACATGAGATCTAACAGGTTTTTAAGTGTATAATACAATATTGCTACCTATAGGTACAATGTTGTATGGTAGATGTCTAGAACTTACTCATTTTACACTACTGAAGCTTTAAAACCACTGATTAGCAACAGTGCATTTTTTCCTCCACCCTCTCCCTGGCAACTACGTTTCTGCTCTTTCCAAGTATTTTAGATACTTCATATAAGTGGAATCATGCTGTATTGGTTCTTCTATGACTGGCTTATTTCTCTTAGCATAATGTCTCCCAGGTTCACTTGTGTTGTTACATATCTAGGATTTCCTTCTTTTCAAATTTTTATTTTATAATCATTAATGTATAATTACATGAACAACATTATGGTTTACTAGACTCCCCCTATTATCAAGTCCCACCACATACCCCATTACAGTCACTGTCCATCAGAATAGTAAAATGCTATAGAATCACTACTTGTCTTCTTTGTGTTGTACTGTCTTCCCTGTGTCCCCTCACCACCAACATTCTTCGTGCTAATCGTAATGCCCCCTTTTCCCCCTTATACCTCCCTTCCTGCCCATCCTCCCCAATCCCTGTCCCTTTGGTTACTGTTAGTCCATTCTTGGGTTTTCTGAGTCTGCTACTGTTTTGTTCCTTCAGTTTTTTCTTTGTTCCTATACTCCACAGATGACCGAAATCATTAGATACTTGTCTTTCTCCACCTGGCTTATTTCACTGAGCATAATACACTCTAGCTCCATCCATGTTGCTGCAAAAGGTAGGATTTGTTTTTTCTATGGCTGAATAATATTCCATTGTGTATATGTACCACATCTTCTTTATCCATTCATCTTCTGGACACTTAGGTTATTTCCATTTCTTGGCTATTGTAAATAGTGCTGCGATAAACATAGGGGTGCATATGTCTTTATCAAATTGGGCTCCTGCATTCCTAAGGTAAATACCTAGGAGTGGAATTTCTGGGTCAAATGGTATTTCTATTTTGAGTTTTTTGAGGAACCTCCATACTGCTTTCCACAATGGTTGAACTAATTTACATTCCCACCAGCAGTGTAGGAGGGTTCCCCACATCCTTGCCAAGATTTGTTGTTGTCTGTCTTTTGGATGGTGGCCATCCTAACTAGTGTGAGGTGATACCTCATTGTGGTTTTAATTTGCATTTCTCTGATGATTAGGGATGTGGAGCATCTTTTCATGTGCCTGCTGGCCATCTGAAAACTTCTTTGGAGAAGTGTCAATTCAGCTCCTCTGCCCATTTTTTAATTGGCTTATTTGCTTTTTATTTGATGAGGTGCATGAGCTCTTTATATAATTTGGATGTCAACCCCTTATCGGATATGTCATTAATGAATATATTCTCCCATACTGTAGGATGTCTTTTTGTTCTACTGATAGTGTCCTTTGCAGTACAGAAGGTTTTTAGTTTGATATAGTCCCACTTGTTCATTTTTGATTTTGTTTCCCTTGCCCAGGCATATATATTCAAGAAGAAGTTGCTCATATTTACGTCCAAGAGATTTTTGCCTATGTTTTTTTCCAAGAGTTTTATGGTTCCATGACTTACATTCTGGTCTTTGATCGATTTTGAGTATACTTTTGTGTATGGGGTTAGACAATAATCCAGTTTCATTCTCTTACATGTAGCTGTCCAGTTTTGCCAACACCAGCTGTTGAAGAGGCTGTCATTTCCCCATTGTATATCCATGGCTTCTTTATCATATATTAATTGACCATATATGCTTGGGTTTATATCTGAGCTCCCTAGTCTGTTCCATTGGTCTATGGGTCTGTTCTTGTGCCAGTACCAAATTGTCTTGATTACTGTGGCTTTGTAATAGAGCTTGAAGTCAGGGAGCATAATTCCCCCCATTTTATTATTCCTTCTCAGGATTGCTTTGGTTATTCGGTGTCTTTTCTGGTTCCATATGAACGTTAGAACCATTTGCTCTAGTTCATTGAAGAATGCTCTTGGTATTTTGATAGGGATTGCATTGAATCTGTAGATTGCTTTAGGCAGGATGGCCATTTTGACAAAATTAATTCTTCCTATCCATGAGCATGGGATGTGTTTCCATTTATTGGTATCCTCTTTAATTTCTCTCATAAGTGTCTTGTAGTTTTCAGAGTATAGGTCTTTCACTTCCTTGGTTAGGTTTATTCCTAGGTATTTTATTCTTTTTGATGAGATTGTGAATGGAATTGTTTTCCTGATTTCTCTTTCTGCTACTTCATCGTTAGTGTATAGGAATGCAACAGATTTCTGCATATTAATTTTGTATCCCAAAACTTTGCTGAATTCAGATATTACATATAGTAGTTTGGGAGTGGATTCTTTAGGATTTGTTATATACAATATCATGTCATCTGCAAACCGGGACAATTTGATTTTTTCCTTGCTAATCTGGAAGCCTTTTATTTCTTTGTCTCTTCTGATTGCCATTACTAGAACCTCCAGAACTACGCTGAGTAAAACTGGGGAGCATGGGCATCCTTGTCCTCTTTCCGATATTAAAGGAAAAGCTTTCAGCCTCTTGCTGTTAAGTATAATGTTGGCTGTAGGTTTGTCATATATGGCCTGTATTATGTTGAGGTACTTGCCCTCTATAACCATTTTGTTGAGAGTTTTTATCACGAATAGATGTTGAATTTTGTTGAATGTTTTTTCAGCATCTATGGAGAGGATCATGTGGTTTTTTTCCTTCTTTTTAGGGATGTGATGAATGATGCTGATGGATTTTCAAATGTACCATTCTTACATCATTGGGATGAATCCCAATTTTTCATAGTATTCTTTCATAATTCATTGCATTTCTGGGGTGTCCATAGTGATTTTTCCTTTCTCATTTCTGATTCTGTTTATGTGTATAGACACTCTTTTTTTCTAGATAAGTTTGGCTAGGGGTTTATCTATTTTGTTTATTTTCTCAAAGAATCAGCTCCTGCTTTCATTGAATCTTTCTATTGTTTTATTCTTCTCAATTTTATTTATTTATGCTCTAATTTTTATTATGTCCCTCCTTCTACTGACTTTGGGCCTCATTTGTTCTTCCTTTCCTAGTATCGTTAATTGTGAGTTTAGACTGTTTATATGGGACTGTTCTTCTTTCCTGAGGAAGGCCTGTATTGCAATATACTTTTCTCTTAACATGGCCTTTGCTGCGTCACACAAATTTTGCGGTGTTGGATAACTGTTGTCATTTTTCTTCATATATTGCTTCATCTGTTTTTATTTGCTCATTGATCCATTGATTATTTAGGAGCATGTTATTAAGCCGCCATGTGTTTGTGGGCTTTTTGTTTTCTTTGCGTAATTTATTTCTAGTTTCATACCTTTGTGATCTGAGAAGCCTGTTGGTACAGAGTCAATCTTTTTGAATTTACTGAGGTTCTTTTTTGGCCTAATATATGATCTATTCTTGAAAATGTTCCATGTGCACTTGAGAAGAATGTGTATCCTGTTGCTTTGGGATGGAGTGTTCTGTAGATGCCCATTAGGTCATCTGTTCTAATACTTTGTTCAGTGCCTCTGTCTCTTTACTTTTTTCTGTCTGGTTAATCTGTCCTTTGTAGTGAGTGATGTGTTGAAGTCTCCTAAAATGAATGCATTGCATTCTATTTCCCCCTTTAATTCTGTTAGTATTTGTTTCACATATGTAGGTGATCCTGTGTTGGGTGCATAGATATTTATATTAGCTATATCCTCTTGTTGTTCTGACCCCTTTATCATTATGTAATGGCCATCTTTGTCTCTTGTTACTTTGTTTTGAAGTCTAATCTGTCTGACACAAGTACAGCAACTCCTGCTTTTTTCTCCCTATTAGTTTTATGAAATATATTTTTCCATCCCTTTACTTTCAGTCTGTGTATATCTTTGAGTTTGAAGTGAGTCTCTTGTAGGCAGCATATAGATGAGTCTTGCTTTTTTATCCATTCAGTGACTCTATGTCTTTTGATTGGTGCATTCAGACCATTTACATTTAGAGTGATTATTGATAGGTATGTATTTATTGGCATTGCAGGTTTAATTTGTCGTTACCAAAGGTTCTAGGGTAATTCCCTTACTATCTAACAGTCTAATTTTATTCACTTCGTATGCTATTACAAACACAACCTAAAGGTTCTTTTTTTCCTCCTCCATTCTTTATATGTTAGGTATCATATTCTGTACTCTTTGTCTACCTCTTGATTGACTTTGGGGTTATGTGATTTGATTTTGCATGTGCTTTGTAATTAATTGTTCTACTTTGCTGTGGTTTTATTTCCCCTGGTGGCATCTATTCATCTTAGGAATAATGGTTTCCTTTTATTTTCAATTACATCATACTAATTAAAATTTGTAATTAAAAAGTTTAATGGAGCTACATTTTTATTTAGTTTACTGTTATTAATATATGCCATATCACTTAAATTCCACGAACCTACATTTCTGAAACTTAGCTAATTGGTATTAATTTCACATTCCTACATCATTTTCAAAAGACTGTATTTTGTCATCTTGTTTGAGATCATGTTTATTTTAACTTTTAAACTTAAAAATTGTAAGTTGAATGCAATGTATTTATTAAATGCTTGCATGATTTTTTACGAGTGAAACATTTTTAGTTTATTTTTATGAAGTATTTTGGGGGAAAATGAACAGGCAAAGAGTAGCAAAAAAATCAAGTGATGCTTCTACTGAAAGTTTAATATAATTACCTTCATCTTTCATTCATAAATTGAGCTTTTGGTGAAAAATAATCATGTTTAGACATCCATTACTTTGTATTATCTTTGTCAAATGAAATATCAAGCAGAAGCATGGGTTGGGTGGGAACTGTTAGAAGAGACACTCTACAGGTAAAATGAAATGAAGCTATTGAAAAAGCAATTATCCTTCATTATTTAAAAATTGAGAGCCTAACATTGCTAGAAAGAAAAACACATTTATAGAAATTTTAAATCTTGATATGTAAACACTAAATCTTTTGCCTGTTTAAATATGTGCATATTTTATGTAATTATCCTATCCTGCCAATACAAGAATATGAAATACTTGCCTGTAATTTACAAAAATGGTAACTACTTATAGTATGGTAACTGTGTATTCTTATATTTTCAGCACAAAAATCACTGAATATGAGTTTCTAAAGTACTAAGATGTGTAAAAATGTCTGAACTATGTGTCACAATAGAATAAATTAGATACTAATGAATATTGGAAGCAATCAAATAGTCTTAGGGACTAAAATGTAGCTATAATGACAAAGCTAGATTAAGAATATTGATGAGAGAAAAGCACAATTAGAAATAATACAAGAAAAGCAAACTGCCATATGAGTAATCAGGTAGAAATAGCAGGCAAGGATTAAAGATGGTGGCGTGAGAGGTGAGACAGAGGCTTCCACATAAACCTGCATATAATATGAAAATATAATTAATAAAACTAATCCTGAAAGAGCAAAAGGAAAGAGGACTGCACCAGACTGCATACACCTGGAGAAAAGGGCAGACCTCACCGAACAGGGTAATGTACCAAAGCTGTGGCCTGGTGGGACCCAAGCTCTTCCCCCACCCCAGCTCACCGGTGGGAGGAAAAGAAACGACAGGGAAGGAGTGGAGGCCTGGGACTGCTGAATACCTAACTCCAGAAATCTGCTCTGTGAGCACAAACCTACATTTCATGGTGCTTGCATGATACGCTCATGATTACAGAGTTGGAAAGCTAAGACAGGCAGAATTCCTCGAGAGACTGAGATTCCAGCTGCTTGTGGAAAGCAGGGATCCATATCTGGCTGCTCTGGGACAAAAGAAGGGTGGGCAGTCTGAGAGCCTTCCTAACAAGGAAGCCTTAGCAAGGGGGCTGCTAAAGGGGCAAGGATTGCACAGAGAGAGGACAGGTAGACAAAATTGTCCAGGTACACTCTGCCCAGCAGGTTGGGAGCTTTGCTATATAGACTCTCATATTTAAGGAGGAAAAAGAAATATTCCTCCTCAGATGATCTTCAAATGCTCCAGCTCCCTGGCTGCTACACAGCTCCAAGGACCCCCTCGATGATACGCAGCCTACTGCACCTTTCTCCCTGCCAGCCCCACCTGGCTTGCAAACCGGCAAACCCTACCCTGGCGTTAGGCCAGCCAGAGGGAAGATCTGTTTACAGCAACTACAAATGCAAACCATAGAGGCTTATACCTGTGTGCTAAGCCCACTGGTTCAGGCCGTGGAGACAGGCAAAGCAGCCGGGTAGCAGGAAACAGTTCTTTCCCCCTCCCAGACACCAATACCATTCCCCTGCGACCCCGGATATTGCTTCAGGGGCTGAGCTGCTTCAGGGAGTAGAGCTTCTGGGCACTAGAGGGTGCCATATACAACTATGAAACACCAAAGGAATCTGGTTCAGAGTAAAATTATTAATACCACTCCTTAGAAAGATTTAAATAACATCGACCTCATGACTCTTCCTGAAAGGGAGTTCAAAATAAAAATCATTAACATGCTAATTAAGGTACGAAAGATATTCAAGAACTCAGGAATGAATTCCGGTCAGAGATCCAATTGTTGAAGAGCACAATGGATGCTATTAGAAGCAGATTAGACATGGTGGAGGAGACGATAAATGAAATAGAAATTAGAGAAGAGGAATACAAAGAAGCTGAGGCACAGAGAGAAAAAAGGATCTCTAAGAATGAAAGAATATTGAAAGAACTGTGTGACCAATCTAAACGGAACAATATTCACATTACAGGGGTACCAGAAGAAGAACAGAGAGAAAAAGGGATAGAAAGTGTCTTTGAGGAGGTAATTGCTGAAAACTTCCCCAATCTGGGGAAGGAGACATTCTCTCAGGCCATGGAGATGCACAGATCTCCCAACACAAGGGACCTAAGGAAGACAACACCAAGACATATAGCAATTGAGATGTCAAAGATCAAAGATAAGGACAGACTATTAAAAGCAGCCAGAGAGAGAAATAAGATCACATACAAAGGAAAGCCCATCAGGCTATCATCACACTTCTTAGCAGAAACCTTACAGGCCATAAGGGAGTGGCATGATGTATTTAATGCAATGAAGCTGAAGAGCCTTGAACTAGGATTACTTTATCTGGCAATATTATCATTTAAATTTGAAGGAGGGATTAAACAATTTCCAGATAAGCAAAAACTGAGAGAATTTACCTCCCACAAACCATCTCTACAGTGTATTTTGGAGGGACTGCTATAGATGGAAGTGTTCCTAAGGTTTAATAGCTGTCACCAGAGGTAATAAAACCACACTAAAGAAAGTAGAACAGCTAATTACTAAACAAATGCAAAAATTAACATAACTATCTCCAAAGTCTATCAAGGGATAGACAAAGAGTACAGAATATGATACCTAATATATAAATAATGTAGGACGAAGGGAAAGGAGGAATTTAAAAAAAAAGAACCTTTAGACTGTATTAGTAATAGGATATTAAGTGAGTTAGATACTAAGGAAGTCAACCTTGAACCTTTGGTAACCATGAATTTAAAGCCGGCAATGCCAATAAGTATACACCTATCGATAATCATCCTAAATGTAAATGGACTGAATGCACCAATCAAAAGACAAAGAGCCACTGAATGGATAAAAAAACAAGACCAATCTATATGCTGCCTACAAGAGACTCACTTTAAATCCAAAGACATACACAGACTAACAGTGAAGGGATGGAAAGATATTGCATGCAACTAATAGGGAGAAAAAAGCAGGAGTTGCAGTACTTGTAACAGACAAAATAGACTTCAAAACAAAGAAAGTCACAAGAGACAAAGAAGGACATTACAAAATGATAAAAGGGTCAATCCAACAAGAGGATATAACCATTATAAATATTTATGCACCCAACACAGGAGCACCTACATATGTGAAACAATTACTAACAGAATTAAAAGGAGAAATAGAATGCAATGCATTCATTCTAGGAGACTTCAACACCCCACTCACTCTGAACGACAGATCAATCAGACAGAAAATAAGTGAGGAGACAGAAGCACTGAACAACACAATAGAACAGATGGACCTAACAGATGTCTACAAAACTCTACACCCAAAAGCAGCAGAATAAACACTCTTCTCCAGTACAAATGGAACATGTTCAAGAGTAGATCATATACTAGGACACAAAAACAGCCATGGTAAATTCAAAAAGATTGAAATTGTACCAATCAGTTTCTCAGACCACAAAGGTATGAAACTAGAAATAAATTATGCAAAGAAAATGAAAAATCCCACAAACACATGGAGGCTTCACCACATGCTCCTAAATAACCAATGGATCTATGACCAAATAAAAACAGAGATCAAGCAATATATGGAGACAAATGACAACAATAATTCAACACCCCAAAGTCTGTGGGATGCAGCGAAGGCTGTGTTAAGAGGAATGTATATTGCAATACAGGTCTACCTCAGGAAAGAAGAACAATCCCATATGAGCAGTGTAAACTCACTATTAACGAAACTAGAAAAAGAAGAACAAATGAGGCCCAAAGTCAGTAGAAGGAGGGACATAATAAAAATTAGAGCATAAATAAATAAAACAGAGAAGAATAAAACAATAGAAAGAATCAATGAAAGCAGGAGCTGGTTCTTTGGAAAAATAAACAAAATAGATAAACCCCTAGCCAAAGATATCAAGAAAAAAGAAAGTCTACTCACATAAACAGAAAAAGAAATGAGAAAGGAAAATCACTATGGACACCACAGAAATACAAAGAATTATTAGAGAATACTATGAAAAACTATATGCTAACAATCTGGATAACCTAGAAGAAATAGACAACTTTCTAGAAAAATACAACCTTCAAAGGCTGACCCAGAAAGAAACAGAAAATCTGAACAGACCAATTACCAGCAACGAAATTGAACTGATAATCAAAAACCTACCTAAGAACAAAACACGTGGACCAGATGGCTTCATCACTGAATTTTATCAAACATTTTGTGAAGACCTAATACGCATTCTTCTTAAAGTTTTCCAAAAAGTAGAAGAAGAGGGAATACTTCCAAACTCATTCTATGAAGCGAGCATCACTCTAATACCAACACCAGGCAAAGCCAACACCAAAAAAAAAAAAAATTAAAGACCAGTATCCCTGATGAACATAGATGCAAAAATACTCAACAAAATATTAGCAAACCGAATTCAAAACTACATCAAAAAGATCATCCATCATGATCAATTAGGATTTATTCCAGGGATGCAAGGATGGTACAACATGCGAAAATCCATCAACACCATCCACCACATCAACAAAAAGAAGGACAAAAACCACATCATCATCTCCATAGGTGCTGATAAAGCAATCTACAAAATTCAACATCCATTCATGATAAAAACTCTCAAGAAAATGGTATAGAGGGCAAGTACCTCAACATAATAAAGGCCATATATGACAAACCCACAGCCAACATTACACTTAACAGTGAGAAGCTGAAAGCTTTTCCTTTAAGATCAGGTACAAGACAAGGATGCCCACTCTCCCCACTTTTATTCAACATAGTACTGTAGGTCCTAGCAACGGCAATCAGACAACACAAAGAAATAAAAGGCATCTAGATTGGCAAGGAAGAAGTTAAACTGTCCCTGTCTGTGGATGACATGATATTGTACATAAAAAAATATTAAACAATCCAGTCCAAAACTACTAGATCTAATATCTGAATTAAGCAATGATGCGGGATACAAAATTAATACACAGAAATCTGTGGCATTACTATACACTAACAATGAACTAGCAGAGAGAAAAATCAGGAAAACAATTCCATTCATAATTACATCAAAAAGAATAAAATACCTAGGAATAAACCTAAACACGGAGGTGAAAGACCTATACTCTGAAAACTACAAGACACTCATGAGAGAAATTAAAGAAGATACCAATAAATGGAAATACATCCTGTGCTCATGGATAGGAAGAATTAATATTCTCTAAATGGACTTCCTGCCTCAAGCAATCACAGAAATGCAATTCTTATCAAAATACCAACAGCATTCTTTAAGGAACTAGAGAAAATCATCCTAAAATTCATATGGAACCAAGAATGACCCTGAATAGCCAAAGCAATCCTGAGGAGGAAGAATAAAGCTTCAGGTATTACACTCTCCAACTTCAAGCTCTTCTACAAAGCCACAGTACTCAACACAGTTTGGTAGTGGCACAAGAACAGACCCATAGACCAATGGAACAGACTAGAGGGCCCTGATATAAACCCAACCATATATGGTCAATTAATATGTTAAAGGAGCCATGGACATACAGTGGAGAAATGACAGCCTCTTCAGCAGCTGGTGTTGGCAAAACTGGACAGCTACATGCAAGAGAATGAAACTGGATTATTGTTTAACCCCATACACAAAAGTACTCTCGAAATGGATCAACGAACTGAATGTAAGTCATGAAACCATAAAACTCTTAGAAGACAACATAGGCAAAAGTCTCCTGAATATAAGCATGAGCAACTACTTCCTGAACGTATCTCCTCGAGCAAGGGAAACAAAAGCAAAAATGAACTCATGAGACTACATCAAACTAAAAAGTTTCTGTATGGCGAAAGGACACCATCAACAGAACAAAAGGGCATCCTACCTTTGGGAGAATATATTTTTGAATTACATATCTGACATGGGTTAACATCCAAAATATATAAAGAACTTGCATGACTCAACACCCAAAAAGCAAATAAGTCGATTAAAAAAATGGGCAGAGGGTATGAAGAGACAGTTCTCCAAGGAAGAAATCAGATGGCCAACAGACACATGAAAAGATGCTCCACATCACTAATCATCAGGGAAGTGCAGATTAAAACCACAATGAGGTATCACCTCACACCAGTAAGGATGGCCAGCATCCAAAAGACTAAGAACAACAAATGTTGGCGAGGATGTGGAGAAAGGGGAACCCTCCTACACTGCTGGTGGGAATGTAAGCTAGTTCAACCATTGTGGAAAGCAATATGGAGATTCCTCAAAAAGCTAAAAACAGAAATACCATTTGACCCGGGAATCCCACTCCTTGGAATTTACCCAAACAATACAACTTCTCAGAATAAAAATGACATATGCACCCCCATGTTTATCACAGCACTTTTTACAATAGTCAAGATATGGAAGCAACCTAAGTGTCCATCAGTAGATGAATGGATAAAGAAGAAGTGGTACATATACACAATGGAATACTATTCAGCCATAAGAAAGAAACAAATCGTACCATTTGCAACCACATGGATGGAGCTGGAGGATATTATGCTCAGTGAAATAACCAAGGCAGAGAAAGACAAGTGCCAAATGATTTCCCTCACTTGTGGAGTAACAACGAAGCAAAACTGAAGGAACAAAATAGCAGCAGACTCAGAGACTCCAAGAAGGAACTAGTGGTTACCAAAGGGGAGGGGTGTGGGAGGTTGGGTGGGGGGGTGGGAGAAGGGGATTGAGGGGTATTATGTTTAGTACACATGGTTTGGGGGATCACGGGGAAAACAGTGCAGCACAGAGAAGGCATACACTGAATCTGTGTCATCTTACTACGTTGATGGACAGTGACTGAATTGGGGTATGAGTGGGGACTTGATAATATGGGTAAATGTAGTAACTACACTGTTTTTTCATGTGAAACCTTCATAAGAGTGTATATCAATAATACCTTAATAAAAAAAAAGAAATAGCGGGCAAAAGTTCAATAGGGTATAATCACCATGAAAGAGCATAGAATGTGTTACATTTGTGCACTCTAAATTTAAAATATTGGGGCAAAGTTTAGACATTGAATGCATGTGGAAAATGTAGTCATGACTGAAAGAATTCAATCAAATGGTACTTTAAAACATTTGCTCTATTTTAAGAATTGCTTATGACAGTTACATGAGAAGCCAAAAGTATAACAAACATACATGAGGATAATAATTTAGAAAAGAATTCATATCAATGCATGTCAAGATTAAACCATGTCCTGAAAATAACCCTTTCTGTGTCAAAAACAAAGATTACTAACACAGTTTAAAATCTACTAAGAATGGCATGTATTTCACAGTATATATATAGCTATCATTTATGAAAATGAACTATGGGCTAATCAAAAGTAAGGTATGCTCAGCATAATCATAAAGCGTATCATTCATGTATGTGGAAGACCTCATCTCTTCTGAAGTCTTTTTAGAACAGTAGAGGAATAAATGAGTGCCATCATCTATACTATCATGCATAGGTTCCATGTCTTTTTAAGTTATACTCATGCTTGGTGAATATTTTATTAACATTTTTTTAAAGTAGTTGAATATTTAATTGCCCTCTAGAGCAATCCAACATTGATCTTATGAAAAATTTATGATTGTGATATGTTTGTTTTTCAATTTTTTTTCAATAAAAATGATTTCAAGAATTTAATATATAATAATAAGTGGTTTATTATGTCAATGTGAGCAAGAAAGTTAAAAGGTAACATCTAATGATTGAATTATTGTCAGGCAATATTTCTCCAATATTAAAGCCAAATAACATTTTGGTTTGTGTGTAATGCAATTGTAATATGTAGCAGACTAGAAGTAAAAGGACCCTCTTAACATTTTAAGATGTATAAATGTAGCTGGAGAAAGAATACATGCACACAACGCAGATGGAAAGTCCATGGCCCAGGATCTACAACTGCAGTGAATACAGTGATATGGTGAGTGTGTGTTAAGTGTATGTGTGAGTGTGTGTGTGTCTGTGTGTGTGTTGATGAGTGTGTGTGTTGGAGAGTTGTCAGGAAAGGCTTCCTGGAGATGGTACTTGAAGTGAGTAGTTTTGTTTATCTGAAGGAGAGAGTAAAAATTGCAACATTCTCCCGGAAAATGATGCAGCAGAAGTAAAGGCATTGGGCTCTGAAGCAGCATGGTATGTCTGAGCACAGGCAATTTTGTGTTGGCGGAAAGGAGTAGTTCAAAATGAGTGTACTAAGGCTGGCAAGAGCCATCTCATGTAGGTGTGGCAGTGTATGCCATTTGAGGAGCTTAGAATTTAGAAGGATTTGGAGAGGTATTGATCAGCTTTAAACATGGGAGTAATGTGCTTATATGTATTTTTTACATTCACAATTCTGGCATGAGTGTGAAACAGAGCACTTCTGTTTCCAGTTATCTGGCAGATTAGAATTACCCAAAAGACTTTCTCCATTGACACAGTGACAATATCTAATAAAAATAGTGTAAATAATTATTTAAACATGTTGCTAATGGAATGAAAGCAACAATTTTGAAAAGGAAAAGGAAGAATTCCAGAGACAAGCAAGGGCTAGTGTCAGCTTAAGCCCTGAATGTAGTTACCACACAACTGGGGCCCTGAGTTGCTACCTGGACTATACCAGGCACAGAGGACGAGATAGGAAGATCTGATTTCCACTTCTGTGTACGATAGAGTAGCTTGAATCTAACTAACCCTTAATGTAATAATAATTGGAAAAGCAGAGGGGGAATAAACTATTTGATGGCACTGGAAAGCAACAGAACATTCAGAGAATTGAGGGACTGTGATCCTTGAAACAAAGGAAATATACATTTTCTTAGCTTTGTCCTGAAAGATGTGTTACAGTGACATAGGGCCCAAACAGAAAGAAGTGGTCTTACTGGTCTGAGAAGACAACTGGTTGAAAATCAGAGTTGCCGCAGGACCTAGAAATTAGAAAGCAAGCTCCTGAAGCAAAAAAAATGAAAAGTATGACATTTGGGGAAAACACTACTTATATTTAACCTGTGCCTGACATTAAAGAAGAAAGGCCGTGCTAGACTCCACCAAATGGTTAGAGGGAGCAGAATGGAAGCCAGATGTGCTGTCCACCAGCTGCATGTCAGAGGATTCTGCTTTCTATAGATTGTCTGGACTTTGTGGAAGGTTATTAAGAGGTCATTTTTAAAGGGTTTTCTACCAGGAGAATATGTCCTCAGTCTGAAGAAGAGTACCATTGGTAGACGTCAAGTGATGGAAGTGGGGTCTTATAAGTGCTTTCCAGAGGACATGCATCACCTTTTAAAAGGAAACTGCAGGAATGTTTCTAACACTTAGGTATCTCTAAATACCTGAAAATGTCTCGGAAAAAAAAAACAGGCAGTTTTAACCACCCACCAAGTCTGGAGAGTTCCAATATCCAGTCACAAGGTAATAGAGTAAAGCTTTTTCTGCTTTTTTTCCACTCTCCAGAATCCTTTCTGACTCTGCATGGACTCTGTCATGTAGAAGTCCCACTATCCTGTGACTCCATGCTGGAGAGGCCATGTAATGAATGTATAAGATCTCCAGCCAACACCCCAGCTGGGTTTTTAGCCAATACCCAGCATTCATGGCCAGCCATGGAAGCAGCTGTCTCAGATATCTCAGTAGAATCTTCAAATAAGTGCAGCCTCAACTACCATCTGACTATGACCCCTAAGATACTCCAAACAGGTGCAGACAGGCCATTCCCCAATTCCTGACCTTGTTAGGAAAGAAATTTTTAATCACTTGCTTTGGGGTCATTTTTACATGTCAACAGTAATTGGAACAAGAAAGCTGTGATCATTTGAATTATTCAGTAAATATTCACTCTCCATAAATGTTGGGCTTATCATTTGCTGTGGACAAAGAAAATCCTTGAAATGGGCTTGTACAATGGACATTGCCCTCTTGTACTTCTGATATTGTGATGAAAAGAAACCCCTTCAGACTGGGACGCAGGATGAACACATGAAGAGCAGAACTGAGCCCCCTTGGCCTCAAAGAGCCAAGCCCAGGAAGACAAAAAGCCTCAAACACAACTATTCATGTGAGCCAAGATCAGCAGAACGACCTCAGCTTAGCCGCAGATGTTAAGTATAGATCCTATCCTATTATTGTATGCCACTGAGATTTTGTAACTGTTAATGCGGCAGTTTCACACCAATAATGGACTGATAACAGAAGCCCACTCTGGGAACGATATACGTGTGTGATTCAGGGTGGAGATGAAGATCGGATATGGGGACACTATGGCTCAAATAAGATATTGAAGAACTGAACTTAGTACAGCACAACAGTGGTAATTAAGAGCATAGGATTTGGGGAGGTGAATATAACATTCAGAAAACTGAGTTCTAACTACCTCTAGAAAGATTATCATTCCTTGTTTGAAACAGAGGAGAAAAAAGCAGTGGCTCTGGAATGTGAGACAGCTATGAAAGAGGGTGAGGTTTCTGGGATGAAGATTATACAGTGCACATGATCACAGGAAAGTATTGCCACACATTTTAAGCTTAATTGGGTACAGATTTTAAAATTTATGGAAAGCAAAATAAGTGGAGAAGTCTACCTACTGACCTCATCTACGTGTCACAAGGAGTTCCTAGCTACCTCACCTTCCCACGGGAAATGTGTTATGTGATTGTAGCTCACAGGCGCAGAGCACTATCTCATTCAGACTCTCCAAACTCCTTTCTTACCTTAGTCAAGCCACCATGAAGACAAGAAATATCCTCTACTTTCTCTTCAACTTTTGAAAAGACAGAATGGAGTCTTCCTAGCTGTACTATGCAAGAAGGAATTGTGTTGGGCATGTTTGCGTTATAATTACCCAGCACTGCAATTTTAAAACTTACTGTTAAACTGTCATAACTTCATGAAGTTTTTACTTTCGTTAATAGATTGTGATTTTGTTCTTTCAAAGGGTGATTTGGCCTTAAGAATAGCTCTGACAAAACAATTCCATTTTTTTTCCCTCAAACAAGTCTAAAGATTTTCCTATGCTAGGAAGTATCAAGCTTTCTCTTAAATATGAATGATGAGCTGGATGGCCCATTTATAATTATCAGTGTTCAACCATAAAAATGTTTTCATTTGTAAGAGCACATAGAAAGCTGACTACTCCAAAATCACTTGTCTTATCATTCATTATGCTGACTGATACTGCATTTCAACTTTTATAATGTAGGGCCTTCTGCCCTAACAGGAAATACAAGATAATTGGTTGGTTTTGCAGAAATAAGTAGACTTTGCCTAACATGACTTACTCCAATCCAAAATTCCTTTTTTAAAACTCAACTACCTTTTAACATTATTTTGGGGTCAGAGAAATACATAGGGAAGAAATTGAGTACAAATTTTGTCTTATAATCTAGCTGCCTTAAATTATATCTGGATCAGTATGGAAAAATCACAGGAACAAAAAGGAGATAGGCCTGTTGTGACAGTAAAGACTGTGTCAGTATGTGTTAATATTTATTATTGTGAAGACTTGTGGTTATTTAATTAAGTTGTCTTATCTTTTACCTTAAATTCTTAAAAAGACAACCATATTAATCCAACCAAATAATCAGTTCAGAATTTTAAAAGTCTATTGATTTTGTTTTTCTTCTAAAATCTCCAGGATCTGTCCCTAGAGAATTCTATAAAAGGGCAAAAGATGGCTTTGCAGCTTGGCTATTTCAGAAACTTGGCAGTTTAATGACTCATTGTCCTTATAAATGTTCCTGATTAAGCTCTTTTATTTTTATTCTGTAATTTAATTTATATCATTACATTTCACACCGAATTTTCTCACTGCCAATACCTGATTCACACATCATTAAATGCCCATGTACACAGTTGATAGTCTCTTATAAAACATCAAGTATGTTTTCTCTACTTGGCCTTTGATAATCTTCTATAATAGTCCTCTTCTTTCAAATGGACAGAAGTGATTTTTCACATCCAAGATATCTATATGTCATGTGTGAAATCATTTATCTTAAAATCAACATTAAGTGCACATACACTGATATTGAGAAATAAGTATAGCTAAAGGAAAATGCTAAAATTTAATTATGTCTCTTGGATTTAGCTTTGCCCAGATCTTAGAGAAGATGTGACATTGAAGTGGTTATTTGCTTACTAGGGTATTAGTTAAATTTTCCCACAGCATAGTTTGATACTCCAGATAAGAGGATACACAGCTGAATGTTAAAGTAGAATTTCACACTTAAGCACAAGTTGTCATAGATGTGAAATTCCAATGTAAGTTGCCACACCAAAATACAACCTTCTAAAAGGTAACCACAAGATCTGCTTCTAAAATTCTTGAATCCCTTCACCTACTTTGAGAATATAAAGTCACCAAGTGGAAGCATCACAAAGAAATTGACTTTGATGAGGGCTTCTGCTTCATTGTGAGCCTTCCTCTTGTCAAAGGGGGTTCTTGCTCCATTTCAAGCCATAAAAGGAAGTCTCTATAATATGTCTCCGTTAGAAATGTGTTCCCTGAGATTTGCAGACATGGCAGACTGATGCCTAACTCATGTCTGAGAAAGCCGAAGCTAACTTTGAATTGGGGTGTGACTCCTACTTGGAAAATCAAGGGACCAAGAAAAAGTTGATGGGCTGTTCCGGAGGCAGATCTAAGGAGTTCCACTGCCGTAAGCTGGGTCTGCACTCTGAATTTTCAGACGTGAGTTGCACAGATGTTTCCCAGGAATGAGAATGTTACACAACTAGGGACCAGAAAGAAGCTGGGGGTGTAATTCCTGAGCACACATAGTCTTTGTTGAGTCACAAACCGTCAACTACATCAAGGAACATCACAGAGAAAGACTTAGCAAAAATCCCTCGAAGACGCTGGGATAGAGTTAGCTTCAGCCGGTTGCCAGGTGTGGGAAGTGAGAAAAGAGCCACAAATAGAGATTATCCAATCACTTTACTTCTACTTTCTCTCTCTACCCTGGATATGATAGAAAGCAAAATTTAAACAAATTTGGAAAAACTGGAATAACTCTGAGACAAGGACAAATCTCAAGTCAAGTTTGATGTTATTTTTGTAAACTAGACATTCCAACTGCTAAATTCAGATAGCATGTGCAAATTAAAATGTCTTGAAAGACTTACCACAAGCAAGCAGAACAAAGAGGAGACCCACAAAAGTTTCACACAGGACCTAGGAATTTTTACCCCAACTGAATACGTTTTAAAGGAATAATTGCAGGCAAAAAAAAAAAAATAGGGATATTATGTCATGAGTTCTGCTTATTCAGCATGATCATGATAATTTTTGAAGGATTAAAGAGAAGCACTTGGGATGATTGAAAATATATGTACTTTATTAAAAATAATGACTTTTATGTTTCTAAAATATGATATTAAAAGATTACTTATATTACAAGATTCCCAAAATTATATTAGTTAAAACTTATTTTAATAAATGTGAGGACTTGGGCTTAATTGAAATTTCATTCCAGAATAACTATTATTAATTTGCTGTTCCTAAATATTTTTTTCAACAAATATTAATTATAAACATTTAAAAGGAAGACTAGGTCTTAATATGTTTGTACTTCCCCCGTTAGGCCTAGCATGAAACCTGACGAAATATGTCAACCTTAAATGTTTGGTGACTGATTCACTGGGGGTAGGCAAAACCTGTTGGTTTTGAACAATCAAATATACTAATTAAGAAAAGCTCACATTTCTAGTTTACCTATGTGCTATGAAAGAGGTTATTATTATCTCCAATATTAAAAGAGAAAAATCAAGGCTCAGAAATTTAATTATTTCCCCAAACCACATTGCCAGGAAAGCTAAAAGTGGAAATGGGTCTCATTGACTTCAAAGGCTATACTCTTTCCACTAAATTGTGTCACCCATAGTGAGCCAACTTAATAACAAACCCACCTCTTTTCTAAATGTAATTAGTAAAACCAAAATCAAGTTATTAATATATTATCCAGCTAGGTCATTTTACAAAACACTTCGTAACAAAACAAAACAAAGACACTAAAATTTCTCAGAGCATACCAATTTTGTTGTTTGCAGCAAATAAATACAAAAACAAGTTCTGTGGCTGTTACATAACCAGGAAACCTCTGGAACTGATTGGTCTCAAAATATTTACAAAAGATGGAAAGTGTCCATTCGTTCACATTTGCATTCAATGATTCATCAGGCATTGCTGGGTTGAATCTATGCCCAGCACAGCCCTAGACTCTGGGAAATTAATCTGTGAACCAGACAATGTCTCTCTTCTTACATTTATATGGGAGAAGCAGACAGTAAGACCAAACAAACAAGCAATTAAATTTTAAGTGGTATTAAGCTTACTGAAAGCTTTCCATATAATAAGCATTTGGTAAAACCGAAAAATTTTAAATCTGTTTTGAAGATGTTGTTGATATAAAGACTGAAACATAAGTGCTCATTCATTGGCTAAATACAGTTTATCCTGACTCAGAGGCAAATACTGAAAAAGCAGTACCTTCATATTACTGACAGATATAAAAAATATCCTTTAGTATCCTTAGCAGCAATATTTTAGAAGACCACAAGATGGTGACATTAGTCTATAAAAACAAACCTGTTCCACTAATATAAACATTTAGTTTTTTAAAGCAGAAAACTGAAGTTTTTGTTGTTTTTTTTAAATTATTTTGAAATCAAAGGTGGGATTTCAAAACCATTTAACTGTTGCAATCACATTAAAGAGTGGTTTACCAAATTAATATTTTAAAAACCTATTGATATTTTAAGATAGCAGTATGAATAAATGAATCAATCAGAGCTTTGGCAAACAAAAAACTCGTACAATTTTTGACCTAAAATTACTGTGGCTCATCTGTTATGTTTACACACTTTTTTTTTCTTGTGGAGTTTCACCATTTGGACTTTGTCTTGCCAGTAGGTTTCAGCCCTGGACAAGTTCACTGTGGATTCAATGAGACCGAAAAAATGACAGTGCAATGTTCTTGGGGTGTGTGGATAAAGTGAAGGTTCCTATGGTCAGGATTCTCACCTGGCCCTGGTCAGCTAGCTCACTACGCACATATGGGCAGTATGTCATTAATGACTCTATATATAAAGAGCTCCACCCAGTGCTCTGGGCGACATGCTGGCATGGCTGCAAGGCTGCAGGAGAGCAGAGACGAGACTGGAGTGGTGGAAATAAAGTTGGGTATAACCTTTTCACGCCAAGAGCATTCTACTGTCATTTCTTTGGTCACATTGAATCCATAGTGAACTTGCCCGGGGCTGAAACCCATTGGCAAGACAGGGTGAAAGAGTTTATACCCAATGTTATTCCCACAGTGCAGGTCAATCACTAGTATCCCATTCACTCAGAGCAAATTTGCATGCAGCAAGCCAGTCTCTACCTCTGGGCCTGTCTGCACCTCTCAGCCATCTCAGTCTCTGTCCTTGGCACTGCCACCACTCCAGTCTCTGCTCTCCTGCAGCCTTGCAACCTTGCAGCCCTGCAGCCATGCAGCAGCCCAGAGCACTGGACTAAGCTCTTTACATAGAGTCAATATCAATGTATTGCCCACACATTTGTAGAGAGCAAGCCTACCAAGGCCAGGTGAGAACCTTGGCTATAGGAACCTTCACTTTCTCCACACTCTACCCTTTCAGGATTTCGTCTCTCAAACTATGCACCCTCAATCTTCTGCAATGGTCCCTGTGTGAGAAAGCCAGAACATTGTAACCAAATTCTACAATAACAACAGAAGCTACAACAATATACAAATAACAGAAATTATAATAACCCTCAAGCCTGAGGAGAGCCATTGCCACCAAGTGGTCACCCCAACTGTATTCAAACCAGTTCTGCTCACATGAGTTAACCAAAAGGACCGTGGGTGGGCCTTACAATAACCCACCTTCTCGAGCTTCTCCAATAAAAAGTCTTGCAGACACACAAACTGACCTTATCACTTTGTCTCTGGCTCCTGCTTCATCCTCAGCAGCCGGAACCACTGCTCTGGTTTCAATTGTTGCCACAACTCCAGTAAGATTCTGTTTGTCTTTCCATCCAATTTTTCTCTGTCTGCTCCTGCTTTTATCAAATCAACCCACATCTGGGGCCTAGCAAACTACACGGGGCCATTTAAATTCTTCCTTCGAGTAACAGACCGTATTTCCTTTTGTACTTTCATTGCTTGAGCCTGAGTATATGAGCAGAGCATAGGTGCTCCATGACCTGGGGAGGGGGACACACCTTTCCTAAAGGAACCCACAGTTTCCAAGTCTTTATTTTCTTTTGGGATTTTCGCCAGCTTTCAAACAAGAAATAGCTGATGCCTCCAGCATTGGCAGGGCCTCCACCCCCACCTGTCCATCAAACCTTGGTTCCTCCTTCATTTCTGGGGCTGATGGCACCACTACATCCTTCATCTGCCCCACAACACCTGGAAGCCTGCCCTCTCATGCTGCTGCTTCTTCTGCTGCTTCTTCTTATGCTACCATGACATCCTTTACCATTTCCACACCTCATAGTGATGCCATTTCAGTCATCAACAAACTTTTTACTTCTTCTATGGCACCTCACAGCTCACATTCTCATGCTTCCTGCAGGGGGATATCTTTTTCCCTTACAGCCTTTCTCAACACTGTGAGAAAAAAACACCCTGCAGTTCCTGCAGCCTCACAGGCACTCTGTATCTTTAAGGAATTCCCTATTTTTCTGAGGGCTAACTTTACTGCCTCAGGTGTTGCCTCCACCTCCTCCCAGTCTTGGGTTGTGGCCCAGTCCTCTAGGAGGCAGGTCACTTCAGACTATATGTTCACTGGGGGACACTTGAATGTCTTCCCATCGATAGGGGCAGACTGCTGAAACACTCCTCCCATGAAGGTGGCCTGTTCCGTTCTTCCATCTACGGTGAATCCTGCCAACTACACCAATTGTCCTACCAATGGGTTTCAGCCCCAGACAAGTTCACTGTGGAGTCAATGAGACTGAAAAAATGACAGTGGAACATTCTTGGGGTGAAAGAGTTTATACCCAACTTTATTCCCATGGTGGCAGGTCAATCACTAGAATCTCATCCACTCGGAGCAAGTCTGCAGGCAGCAAGCTGGTCTCTGCCTCTGGGCCTCTCTGGCCCCACAGCCGTCTCAGTCTCTGTCCTTGGTGCAGCCACCACTCCAGTCTCTGTTCTACTGCAGCCTTACTGCTGTGCCACCATGCAGCTGTGCAGCCATGTCATCCAGAGCACTGGGCTGAGCTCTTTCTATAAAGTCAATGACAATGTATTGCCAACACCTGTGTAGTGAGCAAGCCAACTAGGGTCAGGTGAGAATCCTGGCCATAGGAACCTTCACTTTCTCTACACGGGTCCTTGGTCTAATTGTGAGGAAGAATTCAAGAACTGACACAGAAGAGCCATTGAGCATTAAAAGTTTATTGGAGATTTAGAGTTGAAAGAAAGGAGAGAGCTGGGGCCTAGGTAGACCTAGCGGTGGTTGCACAGAGGCAACAATAGGGAGCCTTTTTTATATGAAGGGAGAAGAATATTCACTAAGTGAGATTAAGTTTCAAAGGGAACAGGTGGAATCTTCCTGGAGTTCAGGCTTATCCACTCTCACATTGAGCAGTTGACTATATTTGTTCCCCATTGGAACTGTTATGGAGTGGGAAGGTATGATTTTTTACTATGCTAAGTATGGAGGGGTATGATTTTTACTATGTTAATGGATTTGGGGGTGAAGTTTGGGTCAATTTCTCCTACATGGTGGAAGTAGCCAGTTTTGGCCAGTCTGTTATTTATATTCCTACTCCACATCCTGCAAGAACAGCTCATATGGAATTTGTAGAATATAAGCAAGCATTTAGCCAAATGTAAACACTGGAGGGAAGTACCACTACCCCATCCCTGCTCATGTCTGGCTATTTACCACTATAACAGTTGTCACTCAGAGAATTTTTAAATATATCTTTTGGATGTCAGATGAGTTGTACCTTTCAGCACTACAAGATTATCTAATAAATTGCATTTTCTAACTATCTAATGCTAGAATATGAAAATATAGTTGAACTTTCACATTGCCTAGTATCCAGAAACTTTGTTATACTGTATTGAATTTTTTCAAATGTTCTTTCTGCATCTATTGAGATAATCCAATGAATTTCTCTCTTATTCTAATGTAGTAAATTAACATTGTTTGATCAAACAACGTTTTAAATAAAGTCCTTGAAGTCTCAACATAAGCCCAACTTTCTCATGACATTTTATGTTTTTTATACATAACTTACATAGCTTGATTGGGTTTTTTAATATTTTTTCCTAGGATATTTGCATTTATGTTCTTAAGTAAACTTGGCATGTTAATGATCCTTCCTTGAAAAGTCCTTCTCAGGTTTTTGTGTCAAATCTTGCCTTCATTAATGAGTTTAAAAACTTTCCCTCTTTTTCTGTTCTGTGGAGTGCCTTCCCCCTTTAAATGTTCAGTGGAATTCACTGGGAAAGACTGGAGTTGATTCCATTTGAAGATATTAATTTTTTTGTCCTTTTCTTAATAGTTTTTAAATGATTGAGATTTTCTCATGTCTTCTTATTTCTGCTTTGATAAGTTCTGTATTTAAAGGAATTGGTCCATTTCACCTAATTTTCATATATAATAGCCTAAACTAGTTCATAAGATTTCATAATACCTTTTGATATTTGAGTTATCTATCATGATGTTACCATTTATACTCTTTATATTAATTATTTTTCTCTCTTTGTTTGATCATTTCAACTAGAGTTTTATTTTTTCAAAGGCTTTTCTTTGAACTGACCTTTGTCTTACTTGATTCTTACTGGTATATGTTAATTATCTATTTCATTCATTTGATTCATTAATAATGTCATTAATTTACTTACTTAACTTCACCAATTTATCCTCTCACTTCTACCATTTCCCTCCATATTTTTTTGATTATATGTTGCAGTTTGTTTTTCACTTTCTAGAGTTGGATCCTTAGGTTATTGATCTTCGGTCTTTCTTCTTTTAAAATACACATATTTTAGTTATATATTTCTAGAAGGAAGAAGTCAGGGAAAATAAGTGCTGTCAAAGGTAAAGAGTGATGGACTATGCAATAATGCTGAAGAGGTCAAGTAAAATATAAAAACTATCTAGTGGATTTGACCTTGAAAGTCAAATTACTGTATATTCAGATACCTTTTAATGAGATAACTGATACCTCTACTACTGTATCTTTCTTTATTCTTAAATTTACTTCCTTTCTAGCAATTCAGCTTTGGCCATTAAGTAGAAAATTCTTGAATGTTATCAATTATATTATTCTAAGAAAATCCCTTATCTTGTTAATGTTTGTTATTATCATTTTCTACTTCATTTACACTAATTTGTTTGGCATAGAATTTGTAATGTAGAACAGAAAATTGATACAATTATCTAGGCAAGCTGGGACTATGCCCAGTAAAACATTTCTAAATTTGTTCAGACCCTGTAAATTACAATTTTCAATTCTATGAAGTAGCAAAATAATCAGAATTGTCTGTAACATTGTATATGTAAAAATGTGTATTATGACTCTATATTAATGCAGTAATATTCATATTAACAATGAAAATCTAGAATAATTAATGACCTACAAAAATTTCATGATACTCTATTAAATGAAATAGGTTAAATAATCAAGATATGCAAAGCCATTTGAAGCCACTAGTGAGAATGATAGCTCAAACTATCAACAATTGAAAATTGCTTTTACTCCAGATGAAACAAAAATAACTGTAGTTGAACAGATTACAAAAAAAAAAACAGGTTGAGAGTCTTTAGACATCTAAATATAGGAATTGCATCACTAAAGAATCTTCTCCAAAACTGAAAAGGCATACTGTTACAAAGACACGTATGAAAAATTGAAAATCTGAGAAGTCAAAATGTTATCTCCAGAAGAACAACATCTAACAGAAGACACCTGAATGAAGTCAAATAGACCATTGGTAAACTGGTAGATAATTTACTCAGAATGTAATATTAAGAGACAATTAAATTTAAAAAGTATAAAACAACATTAAGAGACATGAAGGATAAGTTGACAGTCTCTATCTCTAATAGGAACCCAAGAAGCAGGTGAACAGTAGAAAATCTCCTACAGAAATAGCAGCTTGGTGAAAGGCATGAGTCTTGAGAGACAACTTGCCTTCTAAGTCTAAGCAGGATAAATAAATTCTCACCTAGTCATATTATGCTGAAACTAGAAATTATCAATTAAGAATAAACAATAGTACATGCAAATGGGAGGCAAGCCAAATCACCAAAAAAATCAGAGACAATTAGACTCACAATATACTTACTACCAGTAATAATAAATGGCAGAAGACAAGGGTATGATGAAGGAAAATAGTTTTCAAATGGAATTTCTATTTCCAGCTGCATTATTATTTAAGAATATCAATAAAGTAAAGATAAATTAAGATATAAAAAGAATGAGAGTTCATAATTCACAGATACATACTAAAATACATTCTTTCAACAGGAAGAAAATTGTGTCCAGATGTAAGGCATGGTATGAAAAATAGTATGAAAAATGATAGATCAAATTAGCTACTGATTTATAAGACATATGATAGCTATGAAAAAAACACTGAAGCTAAGATTCTAACCAATAATAACCTGAGGGGGATTGTTCAGAGGATATTTAAAAAATAAGCTTTCTTGTCTTTTGAAGATAAATAATGATGTTGCATAATTTTAGAATGTGTTAGAAATAATTTAGTTACAGATGTTATGTGTTATATACTTATGGCCAAGTGTTGTAAGAATAGTTATATACTCTTTGACTTCTACAATAACAGCAGCATGAGAGATAAAGATCATATTATCTGTCCACCCAAATGCATACAACAAAAGGTAAGGAGATTTTTTCTCCAAATATAAGAAATAGTAATAGTACCTTTTAAGAAAATGAGAAATCTTATATAAGATGTATGGTAAGGCCATACCACATTGAAATTTGAAAAGTAAAAAGACAAGAAAAAAGAAAAGAATTATAAAAATGATTTTCAAAAAACAGTTGATATAATAACATCAAAACCAGATAAATTTGGGAAACTGACATATTAACTATAAAAAGATAAATTTGAATTTAAGGTAAAAAGCAGAAAAGTAAATAGACACAGCACATAAAAACAAAAAGCATAATTCAACAAAGTATTGTCATGGGCTTCCTAGTACTCACAGATATCATGTAACCCTATCTTTCTGGACTCATGGAAGCTTGCACTTTTCATTTCTATTGAGTGAGGTGACCCTTTGTAATTAATTCTAGGTAATGAATGTGAGCAGAAGAGATGTGTGTCCCTTGTGAGCAGATGCAATGGAGGGTCCATTCATGATTTCCCAGTCTGGCTCTTCTCTTGCCACAAAAACTAAGGAGACTGTGTGGTCTGGATCAGAGCTTTCCAATGCAAATATACTGTGACCCACAGAGGTACTTACAAATTTTCTTTTAGCCAAATTTTTAAAAAGTAAAATTAAAACAGTAAAGTTAATTTTAATAATATATATGACTTAACCAAAATATTATTTCAACATATAATCAATATAAAAATTATTAATGAAATATTTTGCATTTTTTCATAATAACTGAATTCCAGGGTTATTTTATTCTTGGAGTGTATTTCTGTTCAGAGAGCTACATATCAAGTGCTTAGTAACACTGAGTCCTTCTGTATTAAACAGCATAATTTTATGTACTGGAGTTCCATGTGGGGGCTAGGATTGCTGAGTTATCTTACAGAGGACAGTTCCTGAGGAATCTGCTAGATCCACAACGGATTTTATATGAGACAGAAATGAGTTTTTGTTGCCACAGAAATTGGAAAATACAGCATCATTTTTACATATCACAAAAATACAGAGGTAACAATCTTGATGTCCTATGTAAAAATTCTGCTTTAAAATATATAAAGTAAAAACTAACATTATTCTGAGAATAATCCATAAATTTGGATCAATTAAGAACATTTTTGTGCATGTTTATGAAAAAGCTATTAGGAGCTCAAAATTTAATAAGGTTATAGAAGCTTTGAATTAAGTTATTCTAATGAATATATACGATCTATCTCACAAATAGATATTATTCGTCTTTTAAGCATACATGGAACATTTTCTTTATAATTTTCATGTGCTACTTTTGAAAGAACTATTAAAAGCTAAAAATTCATATCATATATATCATTTACTTTCATTAAAATGAGTTTATATTATGCTACAAAACTAAAAATGAGATAAAGTCTTGTAGGTTTGGAAACTCAAAAATATATATTTAAATTCCTCAGTGACTCGTAGTTAAAGAAAAATGATAATGGTTTTTCAAGTCTTCAGAATTGTAGAAAATAGAAATAGTGCATGAATATGGAATGAATAAGCAATGAATATGGAATGCAGCTAAATAGTTTTTAGTGGAAATTTTGCTATTTTAAGTGCATTTATTAATTTAAAAGAAACTTAGAAATTATTGATTAGTCAGTTCAAGAAGCTTGGAAAATAACTGAGAGACCTCATCTTAAGAAAGTAGAAGACATAATATTAAAAACAAACAATATAAATTAATTTTAAAAACAAGGGGAAGGGAAAAAATTTTTAAAACTTGATTACTTGAAACCTCTTCCAAAACAGATAAAGTAATGGCACAAATAAATTACATTACAAATGGAGACAGAAAAATAAATACATAATGCAGTTTTTCAATTCTAAAGGAAATTTTTAAGAAAGTTTTAGTAGGAAAAGTTAAGGGCTCTTTTCTTCTTGCTTGATGGAGTTGTTTAGCACAAAATAGCACAGTCAAATGAGAGATAAAAGAAAGTTATCAGTTGTCCTCTATCACTGCTTGTTTAATGTGCATACATTACCACAATCATGAGTGTGTAAAGCTTTCCTCTGTTAATATACTTATGCATGATGATTTTTCTATTAATCTACATCTATATATTTGAGTGATGTGTTGTAACTTTGTAACATAAAATAAACTCAAGTGGTATTATACAAAGAATTTTTATTCAAAATATTTTTACAATCACCTCTTATATATCACAATATTAAAAGCCAGACCAGATGAAAAATATGGATGTTAAATAAGTGAAAATTTTTTTCTTTTAGTTCTATGATTTATCATAATTTATTGAATTGAAGATTGAGGAAGGATGTGGAAATCCCTCTTGTTAAAAAAAATTGATTATTTTAATATTGATTTGTTTGTAAGGCAATGGTAAAAAAAAATAGTCTAAAATTTGTAACCTTCACTTTTCAGGAGCTAAATTGGCCCTAAATCAAAATAGTTTAATATGTCATATATATTTTCTACTGACATATGGGAAAATAGGCTAGTCTGTGGAAATGCTAGCACTATATGAATTTTTTGCTCTGTAGTGTTCTACAATCTAGTATACAAAGACTTAAGAAATTAGCATTTCACAGTAAATAAGTATAGCACAATCCTCCTGGAACACTATGAACTAAATTCATATCATGGAGTTTAAGTTATTTTGGTGGATGGACTAGATATTTAAGGGACAACATGATGAAATTATAAGTTTCTTACTTTAGTTATCAGTTCTTAACAAGACTGATAACAAGTTGATTTATTAATTTCAACCAGGCAGAAAGATAAAGGGATATTAGAAAGAAAGAACAAGTGTCAGAATTTCAAGTTATCACATACAGACACTTATGAATAAGCCAAGATATCCTGAAGCACTTAATGCAGAGGAAAAAGGATACCTATCTAAACATGGGAAGGGACTTGCTATTTACACAAAGATGCATAATATCTTTTAATCAATATATAAAGTGTTATACATGTCTTGGTTGTTTTCAATTCCATTCAACAAATATTTATTACAAAACTATTACCTGCCAAGTATTGTGAAAGGTACTGGGGACACACAGATAGTTAGGCTGAGGGTTGCAAAAAGCTCCTAGCCAAGTAAAGGCAGACAAGTAAATGTAAAATCTGAGGTGTTAGAGGGACAGCACAACAGAAATATGTAGAATTACTGCAGAATCAGGGGACTTACTCTAAGAGCCAGAAAGCCTTCCTGACTGAGATGACATCTGATCTGGGCTCTGAGGACACAGGAAAGAGCCTGTGTCTTTCCTGGGGACAGAGTGTCACTGTTTAGTGAATGTAGGCAGAGGGGTGCCCCACCGGATGGGTCATGATTGTTCAGGATTCTGTACTAACATTTTCACCATGATCTTAGGTAAGACAGTAACTTATCTGAGCTTTGGTAACTTCATCTGTAAAGAAAGCATTGCAATATTTTTAGAATAGTCACAATGTCTAGAAATGTGTATATAAAAGCACATAGTAAAATAATAACAGTAAATTAATAATGTAATTCATTGAGTGCTTAATATGTTAAAAACTAAAACACTTCATACATAATAATTGTGTACAACCTTGTGATACATATTATTAACCTACTTATAGAGGCATAAACTGAGGCTTAGAAAAATTTGGCTATCTCTTAAATATTATAAATATTAAGTATCAGCATCACCACTACAATAATTCCATTAGGGATGAAATAATTCCATCCTACTGGCCACTACATCGCAGCATCTAATACAGTCCTTTATTCAGAGTAGGGAAGAAATATTTGCTGCATAAATGAATAAATATTTTAGGAAGACCCAGGAGTGTTTAATTCCAAAAGCCACACTCTTAAATTACATAAGTAAATATTTTGGAAAAGTATCTATATAGGTCCTTTGCCCATTTGTTAATCAGGTTGTTGTTTTTTTTTTTTGCCATTGAGTTGTACGAGTTCTTTATATATTTTGCATGTGAACTCCTTATTGGATATACCATTTATAAGCAACTTCTTCCATTTGGTAGGTTGCCTTTTCATTTTGTTAACAGTTTCCTTCACTGTGTAAAATGCTTTTTAGTTTGATATAGCTTCCATTTGTTGCCCTTGCCTGGGGAGACATATCCAAAAAAATATTGCTAAGGTTGATGTCAAAGAGATTTATCACCTATGGTTTCTTCTAGGAGTTTATGGTTTTAGGTCTTAAATTTAGTATTTAATCCATTTTGAGTTTATTTTTGTGTATAGTATAAGATAGTGTCATTCTTTTGCATATAGCTGTCCAGTTTTCCCAATACCATTTATTTGAGATACTGTCTTTTCCTCATCATATTTTCTTGACTCATTTGTCATAGATGAATTCACCACATTAGCAAAGATTTATTTCTGGTTCTATTCTTTTCTGTTGATCTAAAAAGACATAGACATGGCCAACATGTCCATGAAAAGATGCTCAACATCAGTAATCATCAGGGAAATGAAAAATAAACACACAATGAGATACCACCTCACTTCTGTAAGAATGGTTATTATCAAAAAGACAAGATAACACACTAGTGTGCATGTGGAGAAGAGGGAACAATCATGTACTATTGGTGGAAATGCAAACTGGTGCTGCCACTATGGAAAATGGTATGGTGGTTCTCCACAAAATTAAAAATAGAATTACCATATGATCTGGCCATTTCACTTCTGGGTATTTAGCCAAATAAAATGAGAAAAATTATTTGAAAAGATATACATATTCCTATGTTCATTGTAGCATTATTTATAATAGCCAAGATATGGAAGCAACCTTAGTGTCCATCAACAGATGAATTTGTAAAGATATGTACATATATACAATGGCATTGTACTCAGCCATAAAAAAGAATGAGTTCTTGCCACTTTCAACAACATGAATGGCACTAGAGGGTATTGTGCTAAGTGAAATAAGTCAAACAAAGACAAATACCACATGATTTCACTTATATGTGGGATCTAACAAGTAAAAAAAATGAGGAAAAAAACCAAAACAGAAATAGACTTATAGATACAGAGAATAAACTTGTGCTTCCAGAGTTGGCGGAGAAACAGGTGAAATGGGTGCAGAGGGTTAAGAGCATGAACTTCCCTTATAAAATAAGTAAGTCACATGGATGTAATGTACAGCATGGGGAATATAATCAATAATATTATAATAACTTTATATGATGACAGATGATAACTAGGCCTATTATGGAGATCATTTCATAATGTACAAAATATCAAATTACTATGTTATACAATTAAACTAATATAATATTGTATGTCAATTATAATTCAAGAAAAAGCAATACTAATACTTGGAAGTCATTGCAATGTTTAATGTTTTCTAACTGGAAATTTAAAATATTTTCTAAAACATCTGATAGGAAGATGTTTACTGGCAAAAACAGACAAAAGGAGAAGGGCAAAAAGAAAAGAAGGAAGATCAGACAATAGAAGTGGTTTCTTGAATTAAATCTGGTGGCAGCATCAAGTAGTAGTTAAAAACGGTGTGGTCCAGCAGCAGTCAAAGCTTTCAGACAGAGGAAAAGATGATCGAGCAATGAATAACCAAAAGTTAGAAATATTTGCATATAGAAGTAAGGTAGGAAGCCTCTAAAAGAATCAGTATTCCATGATAAAGCCAAGTCAACAATAGAAGGCTTCTGTAATATTTGACATATGGGATGGGAAAAGAAGATGAATAGGTAGTAAAAATGAGCTATTCTTGTCTTTTTGAGGTATATGATATACAACAAGAAAAACAAACATACACCAGGATCTTTTACAACAAACTAAGCTACAGGACCTCATCTGTCTTCATTTATCACACTGTTCTTAAAGACACAAATATAAAAATATAATGGTATGTTTGAGCCATCTAGAATATGTGTCTCTGTGTGTGTGTGTGTGTGTGTGTGTGTGTGTGTGTGTATTTTTTGTTTCTGTTTTTGTTTTTTACATTGGACCTGAATTTTTGAGGCAGATATTAAATTACTTTATGCTGAATAAGTTGAGAAGCCTGGCATATATTACACATTAGAAAGATCAAATTAAAAATAAAAACATTAATGCTAGGAAATTTCAATCAGCATTTAAAGATCTTGTAATGTGTCAGTGAAACTCAGTTCACCAGACTATTGTTGGGGGAACCCATATATCTAGAAAAGACAGAGCCATCTGTCTTAATGAAATGTAGGGATATTTCTTGAATGTCAGTCCTTACTAACACCATGGAAGCATCGGATGGAACAGTTAAGTCCAGACAAGTGAACAACTACAGACATAGGATCATGCAAGTTCCACTCTTCTGACATTTGAAATCCTCTCCCAGTTCTGTCTTCAGCTTCTTTTTCCATTACAAATGCTATCCCCTAATAATCAGAGATACTTCATTAGGGATTATATAAAAAAAACTGTTTGACCTTCCCCTCATTGAATATATAGAGACCTTATCCAGTCATCTTCTAGATGTTAAAAATTTCTGAATGAATAATTTGTAGATCAAGCAATTGAAAATGTTTGACTTGGTAATGCAAGACTCTCTTGCAAGCCAAGAGGAATAGAGGCCAACCTGGCTAGCCATAGACATCTACCCTTCATTTTGGCAAGAAAATTCACACCAAATCCAAATCCAAATATATTACCCTTTCTAAATAACTCTGGATTTGATATGTGAATATTTCATTGAAGATTTTTGACTCTATGTTCAAGAAATATTAGTCTACCATTTTTTGTAATGTTTCTATTAGGTTTGATTATCAAGGTAATGCTGACATCATAAAATGAGTTAGAAAGAGTTCTATTCTCTCCAGTTTACACAAGTGTTTTAAAGGTTCTATCAGTGAAGCCAGTGATATGTAGTTTTCTTTGTTCAAAGTTTAAACTACAAATTCAGTTTCTTTAATCAGTGACAATCAGTGACCCCCATTTGTGTCACATCTCTTCTCCAGAATTTGACTCTCTTCCTCAATCAGCCACTGTATTTTTATTTCTGTCTTATCTTTTACATGCAGAGTGTTCAGGAAAAGTTACTGTTTTTGCTGGCAGTGCAACACAGAATTTTTGCTGTTACCACAACAGACATTTAAACTAGAAAAAAATTTAAATGAAGGAAGACTAGAGGCAGATGTTAAATATTATTTTCTGAATTCCTATTATGAATCAAGCCCTTATGAAAATTATCTCATTTACTCTACATGAAAAGTATTTCTTTACTTATTATTAGTTATTTTCAAAATTATCATTTTGAAGATGATAATGTAGGTTCAAAAAATTAAATAAAACTTGACCACACTGCTTCAGACAAAAATTAAAAAATCAGAATTTGAGCATAGGGGGCTGACCAACAAGGTTTATCTATATTCTTAACATTCACAGCTTTTGGAAACACACAGGAAGGTTTCATTACTCTATAACCATGTCACATCCATCAGAATGTAAGTTCAAACCAGCAGATATTCCTGAATTGATGTATTTGAGAACATAGAAAGTTTTCAAATAATATTTAAAAATAGCTTTTAAAACTCTTAGCTACAAGGGGTTAACATCCAAAATATGTAAAGAACTTATATGTCTCAACACACAAAAAGCAAATAATCCTATTAAAAAATGGGCAGAGGATATGAATAGACAAACAATTCTCTAAAGAAGATATTCAGATGGCCAACAGGCACATGAAAAGATGCTCTACATGAATAATTATCAGGGAAATGCAAATTAAAACCATAATGAGATATCATCTCACACCAGTTAGGATGGCCAACATAGAAAAGAATAGGAACAACAAATGCTGGTGAGGATGTGGAGAAAGGGGAACCCTCCTACACTGCTGGTGGGAATGTAAACTAGTTCAACCATTGTGAAAATCAGTATGGAGATTCCTCCAGAACCTAAAAATAGAAATACCATTTGACCCGGGAATTCTATTCCTAGAAATTTACCCTAAGAATGCAGTTTCCCAGTTTCAAAAAGACATATGCACCCCTATGTCTATCACAGCACTATTTACAATAGCCAAGAAATGGAAGTAACCTAAGTGTGTGTCCCTCAGTAGATGAATGGATAAACACAATGGAGTATTATTCAGCCATAAGAAGAAAACAAATCCTATCATTTGCAACAACATGGATGGAGCTAGAGGGTATTATGCTCAGTGAAATAAGCCAGGTGGAGAAAGACAAGTACCAAATGATTTCACTCTCTGTGGAGCATAAGAACAAAGCAAAAACTGAAGGAATAAAACAGCAGTAGACTCACAGAATCCAAGAATGGACTAATAGTTACCAAAGGGAAGGGGACTGGGGCAGGGTATGGGTGGGGAGGGAGAAGGGGAATAAGCGGCATTATGATTAGCACACATAATGTAGGGGGAGGCATGGGGAAGGCAGTATAGCACAGAGAAGACAAGTAGTGATTCTATAGCATATTGCTACTCTGATGGACAGTGGCTGTAATGGGGTATGTGGTGGGGACTTGATAATGGAGGGAATCTAGTAACCACAATGTTGCTCATGTAAATGTATATTAATGATACTAAAATAAAATTAAAAAAAACCTCTTAGCCACATATAATAGCTTAGTAACTAATATTTTCTCTTGAAAATAATTGCTAGCACATTCCAAATAAAATTTAACCTATCTGTAACAATTTTAAGATCATGTTCCTTCAAAGACTTGTCATTAACTTCTTTAATAACCAAATGAGGGGAATGGTATGGAAAAAGTAAAAATTGTATAATTTTAATGAGATACTCATTAATACAGTGATATTTTCATCTATCTCAAGGCTGATATAAATATTAAATTCATATAAATAAAAGTCTTAATTATCATCACTTCACTATTCTGAAACATAATTTTATAAAGGAGGTTCCTATTTTATGCAATAGATGTTTAAAACCTCCAGTCATGTCCACTCTTCTTTATACAGCTACCAGAGTATTATATCTAAGAAAGTAGTTAGCATTTAAATTGCATTCCCAACATGTCTTATTTTCCTACTGAATTATATGACATGTCTATAAAAACTTTAATTTTTTTCTAGTGGATCTTCAACTACTCATGTTTTCTAAAACATTGTTTGGAACAAACACATCAGTACCTAAATCAAAGAAATCCCTATCAATATACTCAAATTCCAATATATTACTCCTACCATAAAGAGAAATCTCCTTTTGTAAATAATAATTTTTTAATATATTTCCTATTAAAGTATATCTTCCTAAACTATTTTTTTTAATTCAAGGAAAATACTCTCATTTTCTTTTGTGCTCAGGTTGCCAAAACCATATAAAATATTTCAGGCTCTGATTCATGTACACAGCACACTAGGTAGTCACTTTTAGCATCTGTTTGTTATAAAGCTCAGTATAGCCTTAAGGCATACCCTTCATGAACACTGAACACGAGAAACACTGTTCATATTAAATTGGGCTGCATAAATAATACAGAAGTCATGAATTTAAATTATTACCGGTAGTGAGAGAAAATGGTAGTATTTCAGACTTTGAATAAGAACTCCACTTTATTTCTAGAAACTGAAGTTATTAAGTTGTAAATCAGAACCATGCCAGGGTTCTGAGCTATTCCTGATCCTCAAACCATTTCTACAGTATTTCAGGAATACTGTTCTACATTATATCTCCCCTCAAAATAATGTTAAGTTTATTTTCTCAAGACACTGAACAAATGGTTTGTTTTGTATTTTCTTATTTTTATAAACCAGCAGAATAAAATATGTATCAGGTGCTGAAATATGCACCTGACCTAGAATATATAAGTAGATGGATTCACAAACTACTATCAAGCACTATAATTCTGCACAGCTTCAGGGCAAACTATGCTTTTTTAATGAAGTTACCTAATTTAAACAATTTTTTTCTGCACCTCAAATGTTACCACTATTCTTTTTGCTACTTTGGAACGGAGTGTACAGGATTCTGTAAGCTGCATTTATAAGAAGTCATTGCAATCTGGAAAATATGAATGTTAGAACCACTACTTACATTAACTCTACCTATTGTTCTATTCCTTCCACTTTTCTATCTGAATTGAACTAACTGCTTAATAACTCAGTTCAGTGTGAGAATATGGAAAGTGTTGGGGAGTTTTAAGGTCAGAAAAACATGAGTTTTAATTACCTCTTTTCTATATACTTATAATAGGTCCAGTGGAATTTCTCCTCCCCTTGCATTTCTGAAATGTGGGTGTGATGGTGAAGCACCCTACATCAGAGAGGTGAGAGCAATATAGTAAGAAAGACAGGGCAACGAGACAGGTGTAAATTCCCTTACTTCTCAGAAAAGACCCCATGAGGAAATAAACTCTTATTTTGTTTAATACATGAATATTTAGGATCTGTATGTTACAGCAATTGAAATTAGATTCTAACTGGCATGCTCATATGTTGTGTACATTGTGTAAATATATACAACCTAATAAGCTAGTTTTATACATAATGGGAAAAGACTGCAGCATTCTCGTTGAAGTCACAAACAAAACAAGAATGTACCCTATAACCAGTTTTTATCATTGTCGTGGTAATAATTACAATTTTAATAATATTGGAGCAATATACTCAAAATCTAAAAAAATCGAAGGGAGAAATAAAATTATATTTATTTGCCAGATATATGATTGAAATGTATAATATTCAATAAATTGGAACTATATTATAAGCTTAAATATATTTTATTTTATAAAGATAAATATCAATACAGAAAGCATTTATTATAGGTTAGGAAGCATTTAATGGACTATGCTTCTAATGATGACATTTTATATTAGAAATTTAATTTAGAATTACAACCAATGTTTATGTTTTTTAAGAAACAATATTTCTTACAAAGAGTTCTTGCAAATCTAAATGAAAATCCTATTTAAGTCTTGAGTGAGCTAGACTTCACGTAGCTATCAATTCTCACCATTCTTTATGTCAGTTGATGTAATGAAGCATTACACTGAGTCAATATCATTTATATCCTTTAAAAGTAGGAGTTAGAAGAATTTCAAGAAATGTTTGGTTGAACTTCTGGAAATTTAATAAATATGCTGTCAGTTACAAATAAATATTCTGGTTGGAGTATTTTACAGGGAAGAAAAAAATTGGTTCATATAATCTTTGGCATAATTATGCTTTATTACAAAGAAACAGAAAACAAGATTTATTATTTTTATATAAAAATTAAACTTAGAACTTAAAAGATAATATAGTTTTATATTGAAATAACATGTATCAAAATTTCTTCTTGCACATTTCTTATAAATAATTTTACTGAGCTTATTTTGATGATAATAGAGTATTTGCCTTATGAAAATCCAAGACAGCTATGAGAATACAATTCTTTTTTTCCTACATAATAGAGGGTTTCTGCTATTTAGTAGGATTTTATCACAAATAAAAACATAATTGGTGTAATTTAAGTAGCCATAATTAATAATAGTTTATCTTATTTGGTTCTTAGTGAAAGTTACTCACTCCTATTTTATTTAGCTAAAATTGAGTCAGCTTCACAAAAATGTAAGATTTCAGATCACCTGTTTACATTTTTGGTAATAGGATGACAACGTAGGGTGCAAGTGTTCTTTGATAATATAGATCGTAAATTCTGTGGCTAAAAATGATTTAAGGCTCATGCTCTTACCCTATTCCAATCCAAACTTTCAGGCAGGTCCAGATTATTGTCTGTCACTCAAATGTTTCTTTTTCACTCCCATATTTATTACAGATGCACACAATGTGGCATTAAAATGTCCCTCTAATTTGTCTACTGTATCTCATTCATTCCATATTAACTACAAGTCCAAACTAATCTCCATAAAAGACTTGTCCTATTACATTATTTGATCTGAAACTTTTAATGTCTTATCATTATCCATAGGGTAAGAGTTGAGGATTAAGCTCTGGAGTATTCTATTTAAAGTGAGAGGAGTAGAGATAGGTAAACACAGTATTTTGCATATGGTAGTGCTCAAGATGTTCTTGAATTGAATTGGTAGTTGTTTTAATACCACTTGTTCACAGTGAAAGCTTTATTAGCTTGCTTGCAAAGGAGAAATAAGGCAAAATAATGGTACATCTCCCAACAGGATGTTACTTGCTTTGCAATTCAAAAATAGTAAAAGTTTTGTGGTTTTATGACATTATAAAACTTTAATTATAATTTTTCAGTTATAATTTATGTGATTATATTAAACATAAGTCTATAGTTATAAGGTATTAAGATCTAATTTACATACTAGCTTAGGCCAAAATGTGGAGGGCAGATACACTGGCTTAAAATCAAACCATTAAAAAGGCAAGATTGCAGCTCACCAAATTAGATTCTTGTATGCATTTGCCTCTATTTCTCTATCCTTGTCTTTACTCTCTTTATTCCTCCTTCTACAGCCTGTTTTATCCCATATGGCAGGAAACAGCCATGGATAACACCAAAGTTTCATACGTATAGTTTCTTAAATTCTCTAAACCTCAAATGACTTTAGTGCAAACCGAAGTTAATAGGAATAAAAATATTTACCTAATGATGAGAAATAGATGTATGTGGTGTGTTTGGAACAGTTCTTGGTTTCAAAGTCCATGACAAAAAAAAAATCTCCCTTTCTTGCACTGGAGGAGCTTATCAATATTAAGATAAACTGGAAACTTTATGTTTAACAAAAGAATATTAAAATGCATTATGGACATTTTTCTTGCTTTTTATCTAAAATAAATTCTTACCATTTATTTTTCATTGAATGTTTTGCAATATAAAGTGAACGTCTAGTGTTTTCACATTAGTTACTCCTAATTTTCATAACTATAATTTGCATTAATATTGAATTCAACTCTAAGAATCCTGTGTACTGCAGTCCACATAACTGAAGTACTCACTACTGGGGAACAAAAAAGATATGGTTCACTGCTATAGAAATCAGAGTGGGATGTGAAAGGATTTCAGTATTTTTGCATCTGAAAGCACAGACAACAGCATGTGGTAACTTTATCTCCAAATTATTTGATGCAATATTAAATTATCTACTTTGGTACTGTCTTTTTGTTCAGAACTACAATGTACTCATTAACTTCATGTTACAGAAAAACTGAGTCATGTATTGAGATGAAATTTAAAAGTTTTTTTCCACCTGAGTGCTTCCTTCTACCTCTTCTAGTGACAGACACCTATTGAGAACGTAGAGCTCAAGAGCAGAGCCACTTGAAATAATTAATCCTGAATGTTTGTGAATATGCAAGTGATTCTGGTAAATGACAGGTGGAGTAATATAGGAAAATTAGGACCTGTTTATAAGGAACTGTAAAAGTATCTTGAGTCAACTTTAAATACATTAATTTTTGTGGGTGGAAAATTAGATTTGTGACATATACAATATCTCCACAAGCTGAGGAAGCACAAAGACTAGAAGGTATTGACTTTATGCCAGATGATCCAACCTCTGGTAAAGAAAGGTGAAGAAATGAGAAACAATAATTTGTGTTATTGTAGGAAACATCTTACATTTGAATAAGAATACTTCAGTTTTTAGACCTGGCACTGCCAATCTATAGCTATGTGACTTTGGGACAAGGTCCTAAGTTAGTCATTTTATAGGACTCTAAGATTCAGCAACTCATCTATAAAATGTGTATGCATGCTTGCATATACATGGACTTGAACTTGGATTCCTGGTGTCAGCACCTACATATAAATAGCATGGAAATTGTTACTGTCATTCAAATGAAGTTGTCATATTTCATTCAAGAAAAAGCCTGATAAACTGAAAATCAGTACTTCCCTTGGATCCACCAGAAAATTGAGGTTGAGAAATTGCCAGAAAACTGCCACAGTGAAATCTGGAGGGACTGGTGAATCTGGAGAGTCACAGTCAAGATCTGCATACCTTTAGCAGAAGCTACCAGAATCATAAGTAGGAACACTTTCATGGTAAATCTTAGAAATTGCTAGAGTCTAACTTGAGAATGAGACACTTCTGTGAACCACAATCTCTGGCGAGCCTACAAACTTCAGTTTCTCTCAGCAAAGATCTGAGAAAGATTTCCTGATTGGTCTGGCAGGAGGAGTGGAAGAACAACCACTGTGAAATATGTTCAGAACATTCTCCATAACAAAGGCCTACTTTCCAGGATGAAGAACTTTACCAGGACCTTATTCCAGAATGGGAAAGGGCATTCCTTTAACCTTATTACTCTCTAGCTTTGCTTTCTCACCTATAGGTGAAAAAAAAAATCCAACAGAAGTCCAGACTTCAGGGATGTAGACTGAAAATTCTGTAGCCAGGGAGTGAAGTAGGAACAAGGGAAAAGAAAGTCAAATGACTGGAAGAATACCTAGGTCACAGCCCAGATACACAGACCCACTAAAACACATTAATATTTAATCTGAAGATTATGGAATGCAAAAAGGGAAAAAAATTAATGAAACAAAACAGATCATATGAGAAATCTGGGACATCAAAAGTTATAACCTATGTGTAACTAGAATACCAAAGGAGAGGAAAGAAAGAGGAAAGGAGCAGGAGAAAGACTTGAGGTAATAATGGTAGGGAATTTTTCAAAATTAATGAAAAACATCAAACCACAAATCCAAGAAACTCAGAGAACACAAAACAAATAACAACAAAAACATTAACCATATCATATTCAAACTTCAGAAAATCAAAGAAAAAGAAAAAAAATATTGAATGGTATCAGTAAGGAAAAGGGAATCATTTTACCTACAGGGGACCATGAATAAGAATTTCAGTGGACTTCTACCTGAAACCTCACGAACAAAGAAACAAATAACATAAGGAATGTAAACTGTTGAAGAGGAAAAAAACCAAAGCCCCACCAACCTAGAATTCTATGTCCACTGAAATTATCCTTCAAAATGGAATAGGAAAATAAGACTTTCTTAGATAAAAATTTCTGTATTCATTTCCAGCAGATGTGCCTTGCAAAAAATGTTAAAAGAAGTTTTTCTGGGAGAAAATGTTATAAGATCTTCATTTTCAAAAAAGAAGGAAGAGTGTCAGGAAAGGAATAAGTAAAGATAAAATCTTTTTTCTTATTCTAACTGATCTAAAGGATAACTATTTGTTTAAATCAATAACAATGTATTATGCAATTATAGCTTATGGAAAAACAAATTGCACGAGAACAAGCAATATCACAAGAAACAGGACGGTACAATTGAGAATACTGTGGTATAAGGTACAAGCTTTATATAAGGCAGCATAGTGTTATCTGAAGATGGACTTTAATTAGTTTAAAATGTATATTGTAAAACTCTAGGGTGTCTATTAAATATTTTTAAAGTATAATTGGTACACTAAGAGAGGAGATAAAATAATATCACATAAATTGCTCAATTAAAAGAAAAGGCAGGATGTGAGGAAGTACAAAAGTAACAAGGAACAAATGCAGCATGTAGAAAGCGTTACAAAAATCGTAGATATTAATCCCACTATGTTGATAATTGCTATAAATTTGAATGGTCTACCTACACCAACTAAAAGAGAATATCAGAATGGATTTAAAAGCTAGACATAGTTTTTATACAAGAAATGTTTTATACAAGAAATCCACTTTAAATAAAAGACTCAGGTTGAAAATAAAGAGATCGAGAAAGATATACAATACTAATACTAATCAAAAGGAAGCTACACTAATTTCAGACAAAGCAGACATCAGAACTAGTTATCATGGATAAAAAGAAATATTGGATAATGATACCCGGATCAATTCTGAAAAAAGACATATTAATTTAAGTGTGTGTGTACTTAAAAATAGGACATAAAAAGCATGTGAAGCAAAACCCAATGGGACTGAAAGGAGAAATAGTAGAATATGCTATTATAGTGGAAGGCTTCAAAATGCTCTGTCAGTAATAAGCAAATAAAACAGGCTGAAAATTAGTAGGTAATACATGGTATAGATAGACAGGTGAAAGACAGACAAAAAATATAGATAGATGATAGTTAGAAGATAGATGATGATGGATGATAGATAGATAATAGAATAAGTGCTGTAGTAGTCAGCCCTTCTACTAGCTTTGCTGTCTGTAGGATCTTATATTATGTAAAATTCAGTACTGCATTCATATAATAGGAATAATAGTAGTACCTAATGATTCATAGTATATATTATTTGAGGATTAAATAGATATTGTAGGTGAACTACTCAGAGTGCTTGACATATAGTAAATTCACAATGAAATATTATCTACATAAAATAATTTTATTAACATCTATACTACAAATGCAAACTGTCCATAATCTCTATCTTCAAAGCAAATATAACAGTTTCCCTCTTTCATCTTTATGACTTAGGCTATTTGAAGTTGTCTTGAAATATTTTTTCTTTCCCAGGAAAATTATTACATTTGATAAAGGAAAAGCAAATGAGACAAAACTCAAATTAAACAATACCTTTAATAGAGTTTTGTGACTAATTAGGTACCCTTATGAACATGAGGGGAAAAATTAAATTTGAAGTTAGTTGTTTTGCTTTTTAGAGTAGCAAAGTTAGAAAGTTACCAAACATAACCCTAAAATGTACATTTTTGTATATAACCCCCAAAATGTATATTCTTTGCATGTTAGCAGGATAATAGATAAATGTTACTTAGGTTTAAAGAAAATATTTTCACAGTAGTTTAAAGAGGAATTTCTTCAGAATTTATTTCTCAAGTCCCAGTTTCAAATGACTTGTTTTTGAAAATCCTCTTAACCCCATAAATTTGAGCCTAATTTACTTCTCAGGTGAAATTGGGACTTCAACAAAAATGGTATGTTTCTTCTTAGCTTAGATATATACTATCCCAAATTTGCTTAAGATATAAAAAGGCAATACAATGATATATGTCTAACAAATTTACATTTGGACACAGTAATAATTAAAACACACCATGCATTACTCAAGCAATTATAAACTTGGTTCAGTAAGACTTTAATGAAGTTTTAGTTTAAGATGCCAGAAATATTTAATCTGAATGTTTTTTGAGTCTCTGCTTGAAAACTGGACATGTAATAGAAACATTAATATGAGATAAAATACTACAATTGGATGTTTCCCTAAAACACATAAAATTCATTTGCTACCGAAATGACTGATCTTTATTTCTTGTACTGCTTGATTAATGTATTCTCACGACAAAATTTATAGTGACAAAATAAGAATATTTAGGTAAAGACTGTAACAATCAAATAATCTATTTTTAGTAATGTCCACAGTGCCATAAGCTGAAGCAAGAAAGCATTGGGTATCATTGGGCAAATACAAAAATCAATAAGTTGCATTTATGATCCAGCAGTTAGAGAAATATATTGATTTAGATCATTTTCTTCTAAATGCCTTAGTAAACTTTAAGAGTAGCAAGTTCCATTCAGTCTCTCTAAAATCTGATATTTCAAATTATTCATTTGCCTCTAATTTTCTAGCACCGTGGTGCATAACTTCTTTATAATTTCCTTACAATTCTGACAGGCACACCAAGATTCTTGTTCAAGATCAAGAATAAAAGGCCAAGAAATACTGTTATATTCAATACAAAAGAAGGGAGAAAGGAATAAGCTTGTGAATGATGGAAATGCCACCGAGATTTTTGTCTATGACCCAGAGTTTTCAAGAAGTAGCAAATATTACTTGCCCTTCAAAACTGTTTTCTTTTGAAGGACAAAAACAAGCTATATAAAGAGTTAGATGAATTTGCTCTTCATTAGTAAATTGAAATGGACAATTTCTATTTTCAACTATATGGAAAAACAATAATGATGTTATCGAACAGTTACATTGCTGACTAGATACTAGATAACTTCTGAAATAAACATATTTTTCCAATGACCAATGATTTCTCTGCCTTGTAGAGGTGTCCTTAAACAGAAAGTCAAAATAAAATACAACTTTTTGACTGATAGAATTTTCTTTTTAGTATTCTGATTTATGTACACAAAACCACACATATTAATAAGAATACAGCAATGACAAAGTAGGTAATCATTTTTTTGCTCTCAATGTAGAATTTTCAGTAAAAAAATATGTGCATTTTTCCAAATTTTCTAGATTATCAAGTGATTTGCCAAGCTGTGCCAGTTATACTCCCATTATCATGGTTAGAAATTTTGTCGCTCCACAACTCTGCCAAAGCCTGTTCTTAGCTAGTATTTTCATTTTGCCATTTTAGTAAGTATAAAATAGTATCTTACTATTTTATTTTGCATATTATCAAAAATTATAAATAATAAGGTCGGATGTTTATATGACTCCTTGCCCCTAGATCTTCTGTTGCCTATTTTGCTTATCTTTCTATTCTGTTGTTGATTTCTTAATAATTTAGAAATACTGGTTATTAGTCCTCTGTCAAATACGCGTTGTGATCACAACAAAGGAGAAAATGTGCCTTTACAATGGAGAGATCTAGACGTTACTCTTCTCATCGCCAATAGTAGAAACATCCAACACTGTGTACCTCTAGCTATGAATAGTAAGAGGTACAGAACATCACCCTTGCAGTGGTGTTAGCAAAAATATTTGACCTAAAATCATAAACATACTTAGTAATACAAAATACGAATTGTTCTGCAAAAAAAAAAGGCATGGACTCTTCAAAGAATCAAACATGAAGAACGGCAAAAAACTCTAGGAGTTTCACGGATTGTACCCAGTGATAATTCCTCAGTCTTGACTGAATTCTCCATGGGATAAAACAAATCCATAAAGACATGTCTGCTACAGCTGAGGACATTTTGCACATTATAACACGATTTTGAATTAATGCTAATTTTCTTAAGTGTAATATTTTGTGATTAGGTAGGGAAATGTCCTTGTTTTGGAAGATTCACGTTGAAATAGTAATGAAATGTCTTGATGTTTGCAAGATTCATTTGGAGAGAGGAAAATGGAGACGATGGATAGAATGTTAATAATTGGTCAATGGTGGTGATGGGTGTACAGGTGTTACTGTACTGTTCATTCAACTTTTCTGAGCATTTGAAAATTTTCAAAACACAAGACAAATTTTTAGAAAATGGAAAGTAGACCTCAAGTTGAAGTTTGTTTTTACCTTTGAAAGCTGATTTCTTATGTAAATGAATTTGACACAGGTCCAAACTAATTATCAAAGCATGAACATTTTGAAGGCTACCATTAATTGAAATTCAGACCTGTGATACTATTCAGAGTGAAGTGGCTATATTATGAGCAACTTGCTTTTTTCACAGGGTCTGATCCATATTATTTTGAGTGCTTTTCCTTTTTGATTGAAAACATCAAGATTTTGTCTAATTGTATAAATTATGACCTAGGCCTTAGTAACTTTAACAAAATAGATGCAAAAAATTAATTAAAATATTGTCAGAACCAACCATTAAACAGCAGGATACAAGCATCATAAAATTAGCATTTCATCTAATGATTCTAGTGTCATCTGCTAATTTCAAATAGACCCTATACACAGACATTATTTTTCAAAGCATCCTTACACAAACCCTTAATTCATATTGAGCCCTATAACAACATTTGGTATCAATCAAAGTTCTGAAATAGATGATCCTCACTTCTCAAAAAGTAATTAGAAGAATCATGGTTTATTTATTTTGAATCTATATTCACAAAGAAGGTGAATACTATGTAAAACAGATGTTATTTGCCTTAGTTCTTATGACTGGGAATGCATCCAAACACTAAGTAATCTCAAGTTGCTCTATATAGCAGTCATTTAGTGTAATCTTGTCAGAATATATTTCTTTTCTTTTTCTCATCCCATCCACATAAGCATTAAACAAAATGTTTTTGCTATACTAAGAAGTGTGTGCAGCTTTCTAAGTGTATTGTGTGGGTGGAGATTGAATTTTCCTGACAATATCTCAAATATTCCTTTCCCTAATATGCAGCCTACCAAAAGAAATTCATCATTTGTGTATATTCACAATATCTATCACTTTATTAGGTGATTAATAATCATGGGTATTAAAAATGAATTCTACACATGAAATACTTTTTTTCAATAGCTGTGCCTCCTTCTTTTAACTTCCTTTTAGGCAAAATTTCTCTTGATTGGTTCATGATTCCTTCAATCTTTCCTTCAACAAATATGTATTGAAAGCTAACTATGGGTGAGATGTTATGTTAGCTTCTGGACTTACAAAAATCATTAAGGCATGTTCTCTGCCCTTTAGAGGATCTTAAATCTGTGGAGAAGAGAGACACGAATACAGATAAGGAAAATATAATTTCATGATAGCAGTAAAGGAATTGTCTGCAGTCACAGACCAAAATAACTGCTAATAATATGCTGTCTTCATTCCAGATGGCTGATTGCTCTTCTTTTGTATAAGGGAAATAGTTAAGGCAAGAGCATACAGACCCCTTAAAATACATAGCTGTTACTTATCAGAGATAAATAAATGTTTGTCATTAAAGATAAATAGTAAAGATTGAGGATAGTTGTGTAGAAAATGAGACTAGTAAAAGGAATATTGCAATCCATTGTTTAATAATCTATACTTAATTAATCTTAGTTAATTTTTTTTCCTGATTTTGTCAAACACAGTCTATTAAAAAGTGAAAATGGTGTATGAAACTTCTGGGTTCGCTCAATTCTTGTATTTTTTCTAGATATTTTTTCTATTTTACTTTACCTTGCCAATATTACTATATTAGTGAGGTCAGATGTAAGGCAGAGATCTCTCTCAAAAAAGTTGTTTAGGAACTGTGAAAACAACTGATATTCTTCTCATCCTAAAAATGTACCTCTAGTACAATAAAAAGGTGATTGTAATTTTGACATGAACTAGATACTCAGAAGAGTATATTTAAAACCTTAGGTTAAAAGGAAATTTTTAAGACTGAAATCCTGGTTTGTAGGAGAGTTCTGTTGTCATTGCAAAACTTTATCATCTGAAGACAGAAAATCATTATTTTTTTAAAATTCTATGGTTATTATTTTTATTTATTTATTCTATAGTTATTAATGATTTTATAGAAATGCAGATGCTCAACTCTGTCACTGTTTCCAGTTTTTTTTTCTTGTCTTAGAGAATAAGATATCCATAAATTGTCTGGGGACAATTTTCACCTATTTGGAATTCCATCACCTCCTGCCACCTCAGAGAGCTTAATTCTCATTGGTTGAAAACACCAGCCAAATACTGATCACTGCCAAATCTAATTCCTAGCTCAGATTTTTTCAAGAACGAAGACCACGAGTCCATACTTTTTTTACTTCTAATTGTATATCATACAGTCACCTGACTTCAAATGATCAGTTTGAGCAAAAATTATTATTATTTGAAACTATTAGTTTCAAATAACAGAAGCTGATCCTAGATGTTTAAATGTGCAATAAAATATTTGAAAAAGTAAGAGAACTGGCCAGGAATAGTTACCAAAACAGTAGTGTAGAATGATTCCTCTGCCAGTATGACTGAGTGCTAACCACCAGGCAACATTTTTGCTGTGGGCTATTGATCTTTCAGTTTCTACCCTATTATGATGACTACAACCATTATGATTAGTGTTGCTTCTGCTCCTACAGATGCTAGATTTTTTCATTTATTTTCATTACTTTTATCCTTTTTTCAATGTATTCCATTGTTATGTCTCTCTGATCTTCTTTTTGAACACTTTATTTCCTATCTTCCAGTTCAATAAATCTCTTTTCAGCTGTGTCTGATCTGCCCAGTTGTTCTATAGCTCTTTTTTTTAGTACTAGACTTCTCAATGACACCTTTTTTTATGCCTCCTAATTCACAGCCCAAATTCTCATTCTTGTCTTTTACTTCCTTGAGCATATTAATCATAATTGTTTGCAGTCTGTGTGTAATAGCTCCATTATCTGTATCCCCTATGGTACTATTTCAATTCTATATTGTTTCTCTTGGATTTTAAGAATAACATTTTGCCTCATTGTATTGCTGCTTAGTTTTTGAGTTCTAAACACTGTATATAAAATCTATATTCATAAAGAAGGTGCCATCCATGAAGCAGGAAGTGGACTCTGCTCAGACACTGAATCTGCTAGTAACTTGACCTTGGACTTCCCAGCCTCCAGAGCTATGAGAACTAATTTCTATTGTTTGTATGGACAGATAGCAAGGAAGCCTTGAAAATAAAAGTGATTTGGGACAGTTATATGAAGTCCTGTAGATTAAAAAAAAGCTAATTAAAATTTGGAAAGCTCTGTGGAATCATATACTGTATTATTTTAGAGTGGACCAGAATTTCATATACCTGATATTGCCCTAATAATTTTCTTTGGCCCAAAGCATGTGTGATATGTTCAGTTTAACCAACTGTTATTCACTGCTTTATAATATAAATTATCATTAAAAATTCTGAAAGGAGTCAAAAGTGAATAAGGTTTAATCATAGCCTTGTAAGAGTTCAAACTTCAGTGTTTATTTGTACACATCTACCACAAACTTAAATATTGAGTAGAAAAGATATACTAAAACTTTATTTCATTTAAATACCAGGTATATTAGGATACTGTTAAAATAGATGGAAAAAGTGCAATGGGTTCATGGAAAAGAATTCAATGGCTACTGAAGGGGGTTGTGGAGATTCTTGGGAGGATTACCTTCAGTGGTCTGAGCAGGATGGAGAACTAAGCTATAGGGGGTAGAAAGTGTGTATCAGGCCTGTGTGAAGAACTTGAGCAAAGGCCTTCAAGGAATGGTACACAGTGAATATGTGACATTGGATTAAAGGGCACCACTGATGGTAGCAAGGTCAGAATGAGACTTACCTGAGAGTTCTAGCTAGCTGAGAATTAAATGATAATGACAGGGAGACTTTTATTAATCAGAAATCCCTGTAAATTCACAATGAATAAAATCAGTAAAAGAGAACAAGTACACTACACAGAGAGAAATTTAGTTATTTATTTTTATGAGGAGAAATGGAAGATAGAGGATATCACCAAGTCCTTAGCCAGTTCTAGGCTAACCTTGGGCATCTGATGATTGGGAGGTTATATTTTCTAGAATAGATCATGATGCCAGAAAGCTTTTAATAGAGTACAGGCCCATGCCCTACCCTTCCCCTGCTTATGCATTACTTTAAATACTTTTAAATTTTTCTTCTACTCACTTCCTACATATTTATCACTAAGTACATGGTTAGCACTTTTAGATATTGTCTTTTTATTTCCTCTCTTGTAGATGTAATTAACCTCTTACAGACCTACCTCACTCTCTTACTGATCAATATGACAAATCACTCAATTTTAATAAGTGCTATACTACTTAAACAATTGTAAGTTGTTCATTTATTGTACCACTTAATTTTCTGGTATTAATAACTGCCTCTCTTTCACTTGCTTGATTTTCTATAGACCTATCCCTAAATTATCCAACTACCTTAACAGATTGAGCACAAACCTACCAAATATGTTTCTCCTAAATACTCAAACTCACGAGATAATTATTTTTTTCTTTCTTCCTGTTTCAAACTGGATAAATTACTATCAAGACTTTCTACACATCAATAATCCTGAGATTTCCTTTTATTGTTCTCTTTTGTTGAACTACCTGTTTGCTATTTTTTATTAGTTATTTTCCTCTTTCTTAGTTTACATCTTTCCTTATATTAGTTGCCTAAGTAGAGGAAGGATACTATCTGAATCCTTGAATGTCTTCGTCTTTATTCTAACCTCACAATTGAGTAATCATTTGTCTGGGTCTGGTGTTCTAGACTGAAAGGAAGAATTCTGAGGATTTTATTTCATTCTCATAGCATGTGTTATTTTTTTAATGCATTCTTTTTCTCTTTTTTATATTAATTGATTTTTCTTTCTTTATTATGTCCACATTAATCATTCAAGTCATATTCATGTTTTCTGCATTAGTACAGGATTTGTCTAATCCAGTTCACTGGTCCCTTGGAGGGCCCTTTAAAACCAGTCTTGTGTCTCACGTTCTTCATTGAAGGATTTTATTTATTTTACTTTTTTGGATAACACTTTCCTTTAATGTTTTCCTATTGCCTTTTCTGGAAGTTTTAAAATCAGAAATTGACCTGTCTTCTATTCTTTCCTCTGTGTGTGTGTGTGTGTGTGTGTGCCCTTGTTTTTTAGTCTTTTCTGCTTTCTGAGTTATTCTTGACATTATCCTTTTAGCCTTCTATTGAATGTTTTATTTCTTCGAACATATTTTTATTTCCTTCTGCTATTTCTTTGTCTTTTTCTCTAATATTGTCAATATTATTTTTCTTTGATATTGCCAATATCATTACCCAGATTTTGTTTGGGGACTAAAATACTTTGTCTTATTTTTCAGATAGTATCAATTAGCAAAAAAATTTCTTTTATGTTCTTCTATTTTATGTGCCTCTTCAAAATATTTTCTTTTCTAATTTATTTATATTATAATCTTTTATTTGTTGTTGCAATATTCATGTATTTCCCTGTGAACCTTGCCTGTATGTTCATATGTAAGAAAAATTCAGAAGTAAATCTATGTAAGTATACTCAACTAGCCTTTGACAATGTAGCAAAGATAGTCTTTTTAACAAATGATGCTGGATCAAGTGGACACCCATACGCAAAAAAGTGAATCTAGACATACATCTTGATTTAGAATTAGTAAACGGAGAGAAAATTTTCATGAGGTCGTCTCTCCAAGGCAGATTGTGGAGAATAATTGTGTTAAGACCCATTAGTTTCTTAAGAGAAGGATTCTTCCATTTGCTATTTGGGAGAGTGGGAATAGGAAGGGGGTGGATATGCATCCAGCTACCTCTTCTCCAGGAACTGAAATGTGAATAAGGGTAAAGGAATTACTCATTAATTTGATAACTTTCACCATATCTGAGTGCTTGATACCTAGGAGTCCATGAGTATTTACCATTCAGTTTCTCCAAGAAGAGAATTTTTGTTTCTCTTTGAACTGGGGAGAAAGGAAAGGAAAGAGCAAGAGACAGAATGACTCCTGCATAAGACAAAAATCTCCTGGTCTATATCTATTTATCATTCATCATTTTTACTATAACCTTCCCCTTAGAGTTCTGATTCTCTGTAAACCCTCTATATCTCATAAATAATATTTTCTTTTTTATCCGCTTCCTGCTTATACCACATGTTTCTTATCAAAACAATTCCAGGAAAAAATTGTTCTGAATCTATCTCTCAAACAATTTTTGCTTCATTAGTACCTCCTAGCTTTTAAATTGTCTTATTGTATTCTTTTCTAAATATGTTGACAATTAGTTTTCATGACAAATGTCACTTAAAATGGACTGTAATGGCTGTTTGAAAGAATGTGTGGAGAGGATGTTTAAGGCCAATTACAGTTTATTATAAAAGAATTCTGGAACTGATTAGTGGTGTCCACAGGGGTGAGGTATATGGAGCCTGGCGCAAAATGCTGTGTGTTTGCTGATACTGATGTAAACTTTTCATTCCAGGTCATGAAACTCTTCTCAGTTTAATGTTTCCCTGTTTTTCATTCCCCCTGTAAGATATTGACTCATTTATCTAACAACAACTTTATCAAAAGTATAAATACATGATATTATCTCATCTTTAAGACAATTGCATCATGTGTAAAATTTGGGACAATAACTCATTTACCTATTCCATAGGATATATGTGAAAATGAAGTGAGATAATATGCATAAAAATGTCATGCAAATTTCCATCTCGATAAGGTACTGTATATCTTTTAAAGCAAAAAAAGTTATTAAACTTTATTTTTCACTAGGCAATACCTAAAACAAAACTTTTCATAAAATAGATTTACAATAAGTGTTTTTTTTTAATTGAGTTGTGTCACTCACTTGCTCTATAAAACCCTTTCCTGATGATTTTGACCTGGAGAGTGAATGTGTGTGTGTGTGTGTAGCAGGGGAGGACTATAACTTCAGTAGGCCAAAATCAATAAATTATCATTTTGAAAAGTCACACATAATTGATAATGGTTTCTGGTTTTTCTCTTTTGCAATATAATCTCCTTGGAAGAAAGAAATTACGTCTCTTCCTATCCAGCAAATTATGTAATAAAATGCCCTGTTCTATAGACATGAGATAAATAACAATTAATGTTGATGAATTATACTGATGAATTATTTCCTAAATAACATCTCATAAGACTATGACATATGACTTGTTCCAAAGTTAAAAGTAAAGGCTGCTAGTTCATTAATTTCCCTACACTTTTTTTTTTTTTCATCTTGAGGTAAAACGGTTTTCAGGACCGTTAACCTGTTTGGTGGAGTTCTGCTTTGCATTTGCCCGCTTCTACACCTGGATTTCTTGTAAAGCCATGCTCATTCTCTATGATTATAGCATTTCTACCAGAATGCTAACCTTAGGATTCATGATATAATACTAATAATGATAAAAACAACTTTCCAACTCACTGTTTCATTGCAGAGAATAAATCCACAGCATATTTAAACTAAATATGACTACATTTCCAGATTCTCACTAGGTCAAAATTGCTTCAAATTAATCTTTCAAAAAATAAGTGTCGGACTTCCAGGAAGATAGCGGTGTGAGCAGGGCGGCAGAAATCTCCTCCCAACACTGTATTTATCTACAAAAACACAGAAAATACACCTATTCCTAAAAGAGAGATGAGAATACACAGGAAAGCGCACAGCGTGCAGCTACACCCGAGAGGACTCGGCACGCCAAGAGGCGGGTAAGATACGGAGCCGCGACCCGGCGGGACCCGAGCCCTCCCCCACCCCAGCACACCGGCGGGAGGAGAGTAGTCAGAGCCGGGAGGGAGTGGAAGTGCACCCCGCGAAGTAGCCAGCCCCGGTGATCTGCGTGGGGAGCGCTGACCCACATTGCGCAGTGCAGCGGAGATTGGAGAGACAGAGGGGCAGGATCTGAGCGGGGAACGCGCCAGGGTGCTGGCAGCTGGCTCCCGGGAAGGAAAAAAAAAAAAGTGCGCGCTCTCTTCAGCGGTCTTAGAGAGAAAGGAGCCCAGCGGGGGAGCCGGATCGCCCCAGCACACTCAGCCCAGCAGGCTGGGAGTCCTGGGGAGTTTCAGACGCCTTAGCTGGCGACTGAGGAAGCGTAGCCATACTTAACACTTCTCACTGAGATCAACAGCCTCCTATTCGTTCCCACCCCTGCCACAGCGACAAAGGGCCCTGCGGAGGGGCACAGTCACAGCTGTGGAATAGTGGGGCAATAGCGCCACCTAGAGCATTCCCACAGAATCTACGTCCGGTGGGCATTGTTTTTTGTTTTTTTTGTTTTTTTTGTTTTTTGTTTTGTTTATGATTTTTCTTTTCTTTCTTTTTTTCTTTTTTCTTTCTTTCTTTTTTTTCCTTTTTTTTTCTTTTTTTCCCTTTTTTTTGTCTTCTTTCTTTAAAGTCTTAAAGAGCCCAGCTGACATATGTGGCAACTATCAGTGACCAAATTATACAGCCATGAAAAGACAGAGGAATATGGTTCACACCAAAATCAACCAGACAACCCCAGAGAGGGAGTCTGAAGGGATGGAAATGCACAGCCTCCCTGAAAAAGAATTTAGAATAAAAGTCATATCCATGCTGATGGACCTACAGAGAAATGTGCAAGAGCTGAGGGAGGAAGTGAGGGAACTGAGGAAAGACAATACAGAAATCAGACAAGCAATCGACGGGCTTAACAGCAGAATGGATGAGATGAGAGAGACTGTTAATGGAATAGGAAACAGAGAACAGGCGTACAGAGCAGCTGAGGCAGAGAGAGATAAAAGGATTTCTAGGAATGAAAGAATATTAAGAGAACTGTGTGACCAATCCAAACGGAACAATATTCGCATTATAGGAGTACCTGAGGAAGAAGAGAGAGAAAAAGGGATAGAAAGTGTCTTTGAAGAAATAATTGCTGAAAACTTTCCCTCGCTGGGGAAGGAAGTAGTCTCGCAGTCCACTGAACCTCATAGATCTCCCAACACAAGGGACCCAAGGAAGACAACACCAAGACACATAATAATTAAGATGGCAAAGATCAAAGATAAAGACAGGGTATTAAAGGCAGCTAGAGAGAAAAAAGATCACCTACAAAGGAAAACCCATCAGACTATCATCAGACTTCTCAACAGAAACCTTACAGGCCAGAAGAGAATGGCATGATATATTTAACGTAATGAAACAGAAGGGCCTCGAACCAAGAATATTGTATCCAGCACGATTATCATTTAAATATGATGGAGGGATTAAACAATTTCCAGATAAACGAAAGTTAAGAGAATTTGCATCTCACAAACCACCACTACAGGATATCTTAAATGGACTGCTCTAGAGGGAAGCACACTTAAGGCTAAAAAGATGTCACCAGAGGGAAAAAAAAAATCATAGCAAAGAAAGCAGACCATCCAAATACCAACTAAAGGCAAAGAATAAAACACCTATTATAGAAAGAATGGAGGAGGAGGAATAAGAAGGGAGAGAAAGAAAGAAACATCAGACTGTGTTTACAATAACTTAACAAGAAAGTGAAGTTCAATTGTTAGATAGTAAAGAAGCAACCCTTGAACCCTTGGTAACCACGAATCTAAAGCCAGCAATGGCAATAAGTACATACCTATCAATAATCACCCTAAATGTAAATGGACTGAATGCACCAATCAAAAGACACAGAGAAACAGAATGGATAAAAAAGCAAGACACATCTATATGCTGCCTACAAGAAACTCACCTCAAATCCAAAGATATACACAGACTAAAAGTGAAGGGATGGAAAAAGATATTTCATGCAAACAACAAAGAGGAAAAAGCAGGTGTTGCAGTACTTGTATCAGACAAAATAGACTTCAAAACGAAGAAAGTAGCAAAAGATAAAGAAGGACATTACATAATGATAAAGGGGTCAGTCCAACAAGAAGATATAACCATTATAAATATATATGCACCCAACACAGGAGCGCCAGCATATGTGAGACAAATACTAACAGAATTAAAGGAAGAAATAGACAGCAATGCATTCATCTTAGGAGACTTCAACACACCACTCACTCCAGAGGACAGATCAACCAGACAGAAAATAAGTAAAGACACAGAGGCACTGAACAACACACTAGAACAGATGGACCTAACAGACATCTACAGAACTCTACACCCAAAAGCAACAGGATACACATTCTTCTCAAGTGCACATGGAACATTTTCCAGAATAGACCACATACTAGGCCACAAAAAGAACCTCAGTAATTTCAAAAATATTGAAATCCTACCAACCAACTTCTCAGATCACCAAGGTATAAAACTAGAAATAAATTTTAGAAAGAAATCAAAAAGGCTCACAAATACATGGAGACTTAACAACATTCTCCTAATTAATCAATGGGTTAACGACCAAATCAAAACAGAAATCAAAGACTATATGGAGACTAATGACAACAACAACACAAAGCCACAACTTCTGTGGGACGCAGCAAAGGCAGTTCTAAGAGGAAAGTATATTGCAATCCAGGCCTATTTAAAGAAGAAAGAACATTCCCAAATGAATAGTCTAAAGACACAATTACTGAAATTGGAAAAAGAAGAACAAATGAGGCCCAAAGTCACCAGAAGGAGGGACATAATAAAGATTAGAGAAGAAATAAATAAAATTGAGAAGAATAAAACAATAGAAAAAATCAATAAAACCAAGAGCTGGTTCTTTGAAAAAATAAACAAAATAGATAAACCCCTAGCCAGACTCATTAAGAGAAAAAGAGAATCTACACACATAAACACAATCAGAAATGAGAAAGGAAAAATCACGACGGACCCCACAGAAATACAAAGAATCATAAGAGAATATTATGAGAATCTATATGCTAACAAGCTGGAAAACATAGAAGAAATGGACAACTTCTTAGAAAAATACAACCTTCCAAGACTGACCAAGCAAGAAACAGAAAAACTAAACAGACCAATCACCAGTGACGAAATCGAATTGGTAATCAAAAAACTACCCAAGAACAAAACCCCTGGGCCTGATGGATTCACCTCTGTATTCTACCAGACATATAGAGAAGAAATAACACCGATTCTCCTTAAAGTTTTCCAAAAAATAGAAGAGGAGGGAATACTTCCAAACTCATTCTATGAAGCCAGCATCACTCTAATACCAAAACCGGGCAAAGACCTCACCAAAAAAGAAAATTACAGACCAATATCTCTGATGAATGTAGATGCAAAAATACTCAACAAAATATTAGCAAATCGAATTCAAAAATACATCAAGAGGATCATATACCATGAGCAAGTGGGATTCATCCCAGGGATGCAAGGATGGTACAACATTCGAAAATCCATCAACATCATCCACCACATCAACAAAAAGAAGAACAAAAACCACATGATCATCTCCATAGATGCTGAAAAAGCATTTGACAAAATTCAGCATCCATTCCTGATTAAAACTCTCAACAAAATGGGTATAGACGGCAAGTACCTCAACATCATAAAGGCTATATATGACAAACCCACAGCTAACATCATACTTAACGGCGAGACGCTGAAAGCTTTTCATCTAAGATCGGGAACAAGACAGGGATGCCCACTCTCTCCACTGTTATTCAACATAGTACTGGAGGTCCTAGCCACAGCAATCAGACAAAACAAAGACATACAAGGCATCCAGATTGGTAAAGAAGAAGTCAAATTGTCACTATTTGCAGATGACATGATACTGTACATAAAAAACCCTAAAGACTCCATTCCAAAACTACTAGAACTAATATCTGAATTCAGCAAAGTTGCAGGATACAAAATTAACACACAGAAATCTGTTGCTTTCCTATACACTAATGATGAACTAACAGAAAGAGAAATCAGAAAAACAATTCCATTCACAATTGCATCAAAAAGAATAAAATACCTAGGAATAAACCTAACGAAGGAAGTGAAAGACCTGTACTCTGAAAACTACAAGACACTCCTAAGAGAAATTAAAGAGGACACTAACAAATGGAAATGCATCCCATGCTCTTGGCTAGGAAGAATAAATATTGTCAAAATGGCTATACTACCTAAAGCAATCTACAGATTCAATGCAATCCCTATCAAACTACCAACAGCTTTCTTCAATGAACTGGAACAAATAATTCTAAAATTCATATGGAACCACAAAAGACCCCGAATAGCCAAAGCAATCCTGAGAAGGAGGAATAAAACAGGGGGAATTACACTCCCTGACTTCAAGCTCTACTACAAAGCCACAGTAATCAAGACAATTTGGTATTGGCACAAAAACAGACCCACAGACCAGTGGAACAGAATAGAAAATCCAAACATTAACCCAAACATATACAGTCAATTAATATTTGATAAAAGTGCCTTGGATATACAATGGGGAGATGACAGCCTCTTCAGCAGCTGGTATTGGAAAAGCTGGACAGCTGCATGTAAGAGAATGAAACTGGACTACTGTCTAGCCCCATACACAAAGGTAAACTCAAGGTGGATCAAAGACTTGAATGTAAGTCATGAAACCATAAAACTCTTAGAAAAAAACATAGGCAAAAATCTCTTGGACATAAACATGAGCAACTTCTTCATGAACATATCTCCCCGGGCAAGGGAAACAAAAGCAAAAATGAACAAGTGGGACTATATCAAGCTGAAAAGCTTCTGTACAGCAAAGGACACCATCAGTAGAACAAAAAGACATCCTACAGTATGGGAGAATATATTCATAAAAAACGTATCTGATAAAGGGTTGACATCCAAAATATATAAAGAACTCATGCACCTTAACAAACAGAAAGCAAATAATCCAATTAAGAAATGGGCAGAGGACATGAATACACACTTCTCCAAAGAAGAAATTCAGATGGCCAACAGGCACATGAAAAGATGCTCCACATCGCTAATCATCAGAGAAATGCAGATTAAAACCACAATGAGATATCACCTCACACCAGTGAGGATGGCCAACATCCAAAACACAAACAACAACAAATGTTGGCGAGGATGTGGAGAAAAGGGAACCCTCCTACACTGCTTGTGGGACTGCAAATTAGTTCAACCATTGTGGAAAGCAGTATGGAGGTTCCTCAAAAAACTCAAAATAGAAATACCATTTGACCCAGGAATTCCACTCCTAGGAATTTACCCTAAGAATGCAGCAGCCCAATTTGAAAAGGACAGATGCACCCCTATGTTTATTGCAGCACTATTTACAATAGCCAAGAAATGGAAGCAACCTAAGTGTCCATCAGTAGATGAATGGATAAAGAAGAAGTGGTACATATACACAATGGAATATTATTCAGCCATAAGAAGAAAACAAATCCTACCATTTGCAACAACATGGATGGAGCTAGAGGGTATTATGCTCAGTGAAATAAGCCAAGCGGAAAAAGACAAGTATCAAATCATCTCACTCATATGAGGAGTATAAGAACAGAAAAAAACTGAAGGAACAAAACAGCAGCAGACTCACAGAACCCAAGAACGGACTAATAGTTACCAAAGGGAAAGGGACTGGGGAAAATGGGCGGGAAGGGAGGGATAAGAGGGAAAAAGGGGCATTACGATTAGCAGATGTAATGTTGGGGGGGCACGGGGAGGGCAGTACAACTCAGAGAAGAGAAGTAGTGATTCTGTAACATCTCACTACGCTGATGGACAGTGACTGTAATGGGGTTGGTGAGGGGGACCTGATGAAGGGGTAGTTTAATAATCGTAATATTGCACATGTAATTGTAAATTAGTGATAATAAAATAAATTTTATTTAAAAAAAAAGAAAAAGGGAAATAAAATAAGTGTCATGCGGCTACTTAAGATCTTCTGACAAATGATCCATGGTTACAATTAAATAACACAAACCTGCTTATATCTGGCCCTAATCTATTTTGCTAACAATACCCATTTCTTCTCTCCTGCCCTACCAAACATGCAACATCTATCTCTTCCACACTGTTGTTCCTTGGCATGGAATACTCTTTGGTCTTGGATTATCTTCCCTTTTCCATATTCACTGTGGAACATCTATTAATCCACCAGAATTTCAAACCAGTAGCCGTTGGGCAGACACAGTCTGCATATATTACTTATTTGGATGGAACAAGTTCAAAAATAAAGCTAATTTCGAATGCCTTTAGGTATGCCTTTACTTTCTAGGGCATTTCAATGCCCTACTCCTAAGTATCTTATTCTATCCTGATTCACATACCTATGTTACCTGATCAACTTCTAGATGCCTCTTTTTTCATGTAATATGGAGAACAATAATAGTCTTTGTAACACAGGATGGCCACGTCAAATTGCTATGCAACAATGTGTAGCATACAACAAATCTAATGATGATTAGAAATAATAACATAGTAATTATTGTCAGTATTATTATACATTTGTCAATGTTTTTTACTCAACAATTTTCCAATATTGGCTGGCCAGCAGTCCTGGTTTTCCCAGACTGTCCTGATTTAAGCACTGAAAGTCCTGCATCTTGGGAAATCACTCTGTCTCAGGCAGACCAGAACAGTTGCCCATCCTATCAATATCCCCCTACAGAAACAATCATTTCCATCTCTGGGTTTCCTTTGTACAGTATTCACACTTCTTACAGAACTTTATACATTTTTGGTGTTGTATAACCTTTTTTTGTTTCCCCAAGTTCCAATGGAATGGATTTTTGTGTGTCCTCAATTCCCAAAGCAGCACCCTAATTTTAGGAAAAATATAACTAAATGAACTCCACAGAAGGATTCAAATGCCAAATTATGAGCTGTTGGCTTGGAAGAATAGGTATTTTTTATATAATTTATTTTGGTATCATTAATCTACAATTACATGTGCAATATTATGGTTATTAAACTACCCCCTTCATCAGGTCCCCCCCACCAACCCCATCACAGTCACTGTCCATCAGCGTAGTGAGATGCTATAGAATTACTACCAGTCTTCTCTGAGTTGTAAAGCCCTCTCCGCGCCCCCCCAACATTACGTCTGCTAATTGTAATGCCCCTTTTTCCCCCTTGTCCTTCCCTTCCCACCCCTCTTCTCCAGTCCCTTTCCCTTGGTAACTGTTAGTCCATTCTTGGGTTCTGTGAGTCTGCTGCTGTTTTGTTCCTTCAGTTTTTTTCTGTTCTTATACTCCTCATATGAGTGAGATGATTTGATACTTGTCTTTTTCCGCTTGGCTTATTTCACTGAGCATAATACCCTCTAGCTCCATCCATGTTGTTGCAAATGGTAGGATTTGTTTTCTTCTTATGGCTGAATAATATTCCATTGTGTATATGTAACACATCTTCTTTATCCATTCATCTACTGATGGACACTTAGGTTGCTTCCATTTCTTGGCTATTGTAAATAGTGCTGTGATAAACATAGGGGTGCATCTGTCTTTTTGAAACTGGGCTGCTGCATTCTTAGGGTAAATTCCTAGGAGTGGGATTCCTAAAAATAGTATTTTTAAATCAATTTTTGCTTTTAATTGGGGGACTTTAACAAATAATTTGCTCCTGCTGTTGAGAAGAATGAGTAAAACTGGGTGGACGTAAGTAAAACCAGTGTCGCTGTTGCCCCAAATTTAGACTCTAGCCCCTAATGTATCAAACTCATCCTAGACATATGAGCCACACATAAATTCTTCCTTCTTTACTCTGTATTTCATATTAATTTCATTTTTATTTTTAGTGCAAAGAAACTGACCATCTTATCTCATTATATGATCTATCCAAATTGTCAGATGCTTTTCCATTAGTGATGACATAAGTCCACTAGTTCTCTGGTTAGAAAGATTACTTGGAGAAAAAAGCTAGATATAACTCATATACATCAGGAATATTTTTAGAAAAGATTATACAAGACTAATCTACAAAACTCAAGCTGCCAAAATTTTTAATATTAATAACATTAATCCCAGTTATACTGGATTAACATCCCAGTTATACTGGAGCTGGGAGTGAGGCACAACAATCATCTTTTTCTGCCAAACTTAGTCTGAGGGTGGAACGATATTTTCCATACCTTTTTCTAAGGGTAAGAAAGCACAGTAGTCAGCTCAGCGGGGTCTGGAGATAATCCTGACATAAATGTGAATTTGAAGATCTACAAGCAATGGAACCTTCAAAAATTTATCTGTCATCTCTGTAGCTGTTTAATGAGCTATGGAGTAGGAATAACATCTAACTCTCTGGATTGCTTTGAGTGAAGTAAGATATCACTGAATAAACATTTAGTACCGTAACTAACATGTAGCTTATCCTTGATAAATTCCAGAAGTTATTATTGTCATCCTTTTATATGAATTTGTATTTCGAATGGCTATACAGGTGTATATAACTAAAAGGTCACCAAATGTGCACCAAGTTCATTTCTCTATGTTTCAAAGATCTAAATTATTAAAAGTATTACTTATTTATAGTAATATATTTTAACTAAATAAGCAAAATAAATTCATTTAATAATTTTATTGTAAAATATGGATTATCTGATGATAATGTAAATATACATATATAAATTAATTGGCTAAAATAAATAGCCAATTTAAATTCTGACCAAACTGTTGTTTTGAATCTTATTCATTAGAGTGAATTAGACACTTGGAAATAGTGGGGATTGAGCATGCTAAAGAGGAAAAGGGTGTCTAAAGGCTTTCAAATTTAGCTTTGAATTTGCCTTAGAACATGTTTTATCCAAAACAAGTAAGGTGTTTTAAATTTTTTACAACAGGATGACTAAAAATCACAATGGTGATTGTGGTAACATGTATATGTTGTGGACTTAGGGCTCCAGGAAATGCCACCTTTACACTCCCTGATTGAACTGAAGCTGACTGAAAGGTATGTGCATGAGTGAGATTGATGATCGAGCTACAGCTTTCTGGATAAAAACTGAATTGGTGCGAAGAGCTTCTGTGTACAGCTACAGTGTGCTTTCCAATAGTTCATTCCAGAATTCACTTACTCTACCAGACTGTAAGCCTCACCCTCACAGGAACAAAGCCCATCCCAGTATGGTTAGCACATGACAGGAAAAGCCCCTCACAATGTCTTCTTTGTACCCACAGGGCACTGAGTTAATGACTCACTGCTAATCCCTTGGCAGGAATAAGTGAGAAAGTGTAGAAGAGATGAAGGGGCCCCACACAAGCTTTTCCCTCTAGGAATGGTGTGGAAATTCTTTCTGCTTTTGTAGATATGATTAGGGGGGAATAAATGTTTGTCCCTCATAATCTCTATGATATTACTTGTACATCAGATGACTACAAAAAGTCTTTTTTTACTAATGTTACATGATTACAAGTGATTACCCAATAAACTAGCAATAGGATCAACTACTTACATTAATTGTTATACAATCCTAATTATGAAAAAAATAGGAAAAATAAAGTTTACATAAATGATCTGAGACTCCTGTAATGCTAATTATAACCTTAAGAAAGTCCACCCATCTTTAGGTTTGTCCAAAACATGATAGCAGTTTAGATAGCCCACAATCGTGTTTTCCTCCCAGGCCAATCTGTATCAATCAAAGTGTGTTGTTTGGGAAATTTGAAGAAACAGTCTGAAAATTTGAATAAATAAGTCTATCATATCATCAAAAGAGAAAAAGTAGGTGAGGGGGAATGGATGAGAGGGACAGAGATCAAGACACCTGCCTTGTGTGCAGTACGAGTTTCTCGTAAATGCTGACCTAGGCAAACACTCCAGGGATCAGGGAAATTGGTGATATAGTAAAATATGGTCTTTAGCTAAAGGTCAAATGAAATTGTACTGGAAACCTTGGGGATACTTTAAAGTGGGAGCTTAAGACAGGGGGCTGCTCATTAGAGCTTGCGCTTAAGTACCAGTTTCACTTTATCAGGGAAATTGTTCATTTGTGTGAAAATTTGACCTCTGTCAGTTTGCCAGGCAGGCTGAGCCTGGGGGTGATCTCAGGCTCACAAGTGCTACCTGGGGATTACTTTCAAAGGACGCTTCCAAGGTCAGCAGACCCAAAATCTGTCCTTCTTCCTTCTTTCCATTTATATCTGTTTGTAAAGTTCAAATAGTTTTTTTTCCCCCAAAAAAGAAACTGCTTCAAATGCAATAAAATGATGAAAGATTCCAAAGGGATGCAGCTATAAAAAGAGTCAGTGAAATAAAAATGTTTCACTTAGGAAGGCTGGTTATTTAGGGAATATAATTCGAATACCTAGGTAACAATTACCATATTTCTTAACCTAGATTACATTTAGCTTTAAAATTTTATGGTGCTACCACCTTTTAACTAGAGCCAAATGGTATTGCTAATGAATTAATGAAGGAAAAGAGGCAAGAAACTTTTTCACAGGATATTTGTTATTCAGAGAAGCTAATAATTCAGAATTCTTTTAATTCTCCAAGTATGTGGACCCTCTTACCACATGTCTGCATAAACTACAAAGATAGAGGAATGATGGGCCATGATTTAATGATATGGGTATATAATGATAAAATAAAAGTTGAATTTTAAAATCTATTTCAAGTATCTACTACATGCTAAAATTTTTACTTTTTCTTTCATATCTCTATACGCAATCACTATGCTTTTGAATATATCTACTTGCTTATTGTCAGTTTCCTTTTTCTAGTGTATATATTTCCAGAAGGAACAGATTTTGTCTTATTGCCAGTTGTATTCCTAACATCTAGAATAGCACTGTTTCTACATAGTACCTATTTGTACATATTTGATTTTATTCTTTCTTTAATGAATAAAAGTGGGTAATAAGCCCTTTTATCCCAAGAATGTTCCATTGTCAATCCTTGGTCTAACTGAATCCATAGTGAACTTGACAGGGCAAGACAAGGAGGTAACTGAGTTTTAGAAAAATTAAATAAATTTCATGAAGTCCAATACCAGTAAGCAATAAAGTTAAGATCTGACCAAATGCATTTTTTTTCTCTTGCTTCTCAAATAAGGCTCTGGCAGTAGAAACTCAGGAGTACTGAAGTCAGGGATAAACATGACACAGTATATTGGATATTGTCTTTCTTTTAAAACAAACATGGAACTTTATGGAGTAAAATGCAAAAGTACATGAATTCCTAACTCAACAGGAGGCTCTGGGGACACTTTACACTAAGTGGATCACTTGGCTATTAGTAGTACTCAAGCAGAAGATGGTAGAGCAGAGCACACTCACTACCACGGTCCCTTCCCTCCCACTTAGAGTGAACACCCTTGCTGAGACTAGTCACTGGCCAAGATTTAATCTGCTGAGGACAAGATAAAGGTTATTTTCTTTGAAGGAAAAAGCATTCCTCTTGTAAATATCAATATGCAATGATTTGCTTCAGGTAGAGTAGTCAACGTTAAAGCAAACATTAACATATTTGCTAATAGTTTGGAATGAGTATGGAGGATGTAGGATATACTTAGGGAAAATGTATTTTTAGAGAATTAAGAAATGTATTTGCACATAGAAAAGGCAAACAGTGAAACTGTGTCATCTTACACACTGATGGAAAGTGACTGCATTGGGGTATGGGTGGGGACTTGATAATATGGGTAAATGTAGTAACCACATTGTTTTTTCATGTGAAACCTTCATAAGAGTGTATATCAATAACAATAAAAAAATTAAAAATTTTAAAAAAAGAAATGTATTTGCTCCCTTTTTATAGTTGCTGCATTTCTGTTACACATTCAAATGAAAGACAATATTTTTGAAAACTTTCATTACCTAGAAGGTCCTATTTAATTTCTGGTTTAATTTAGAAACTTATGAAATCTCCAAACACCTTTTGATTTTCTATTTAAGCAGTAAATGAAAATGATTCAAATATACAAAGTATTCAAAAACACAAAAAAGAGACTACTACAAAGAGATAGTACAGTGACTCAGGTGTTATTTATATGAGTAATTATATCAATAGACTGTCAATGAAATGCCTTCCTTTCAATTAGAATTCTGAGTGGGATCACATAAATAATTCACTGAACTGATTGTCAAGGTTACAGTCATCACATACAGCTTTCTACACAGCCACACTTTCCTAAAATAGCATGTATTCTCTACAGACATATAAAAATATAAATACAACTTTGGCATCTGAGGGTTTTTATTCCTTTTTCCTTAAATATTTTCATTTAGTGAGTAAAGGATTACCTTGAGGAAAAAAATTAAAGTTGAATGTGACTTAATGGTTAGCTGCTCTCTTATCTACTACTCCAACTCCTATTTACCTTTTATTAAAGCAATTAGAAAACAAAATTCTCATGTGCAAGTCCCATTTCACACTAGCCCCTCATTAGTTAACCAGGATGTTTTATCAAGAAGTTATAAAGAGGGCAGAAATAGTGTTTGTTTTTAAATAGGGTGTAATGTGACTGGGGATAACTTCTGTAATCCTCAAAAGGACAGACAGAAGAATTTATTTTTTCTCTTAAGGAGATGGAAAAGTTAAAAATCATGCTGATCATTAAGATATGAAATAGGTTAGCAGCATCAATAAAGATTCAGTGCCTTCCATTATCACAGCCACCTGGAGCTGCTTGTATTAGTTATGGTAATAGTGCCCTCCAGAGGAATTTGGCAGGAATTTGAAAGGCACAGGGAAAACTAAAGGCTGCAAGAATGACGAAATTAAATACACACTTATAAAGTAAATTAACATATTGCTCTTAACCTAGATAATTAATATATACTTTAGTTTAAATTTAGTACTGAAAATCAACACTATGTGCATCACTACAAACATCAATAAGGATACAATTTTTATTCTTTTAGGCCACCCGTGAATCTTAACTCATGTTATGTTCTTAGCATATCCCAAAATATGTTACATATTATTTCAAAGTAAATTTAGTTTAAGGAAGCAGTAAAGACTGACACTAAGGAATTCGAATTTGTGATCCTGCAGTTACTTTTCCTCCATGGTATTTCTTTTGGCAAGTATTCAGAATTCAGTGTAAATAGAGCTATATTCTTATCTTAGTATTACTGCGATGAGGCAAAATTATAAACAGTCATCATCATTTACTGGAAGTAATTTGAAATAGGGGAGCCCAAAGCACTAAATAATAGAAAGCAAGCCCCAATTAACACCACAAAATGTTAACGAGTTAAAGATAGATAACACATGAAATGAAAAATAAGAGGAGGCTTTCTTATGTTGTCACTTAAATATTTGTACTTTCTTAATTTTAGAGAATGCACATTGATTATTTCACATGATGATTTGTTGCCATTATCGTCAAAATTGCTTTTGCTGTATTATCATGCTAGGCACCAAAGCAAACGCTGGGAAACGGGAATTCCTATTTAATGATTTCACTGCTTTTTACCTCACTCACCTTTGTCAGCTACCAATGATCTTTTGCATTTGAAATCTTGGAGGAAAAAATAGGTCATCAGATAGCAAGTTCCTCTCCGTAATTTACTAAAATAACTGAAGGGCTGACATTTTTCTATTAAAACTTAATACCCAAACCATAAAAAGAAGAAAGAGATGGACAAAAATAAAAACAAAAACATGGACAACAAACAGCAAGCACTAACAAAATGGTAAACATAAATCCAACTCTACCAATAACCACGGTGAATGTCAATGGTCTAAATGCACCATTTAAAAAACAGAGATGATCAGAGTGGATCAAAAAACAAGGCCAGCTATGTTTTCTGCAAGAAAACACACTTTAAATATAAAGACACAACTAGTTTAAAAGCAAATGGATTTCTAATGCCATTACATTATATATGTGTACACACACTTGTACGCATATGTTATGTGTGTGTGTCCATTGGCCTATTTGTCAAAGCCTCTTCAAATGCCATATCAGTAAAGTTACTGTACTTTATAATAATTCTAGAGACCAGGAGGGTTAAGGTTTTCATATATTGCTATTACTCTCAGAATTATTTCAGCCAGTCTTATCTCTGCCCTTCCAAGTGTATTGTAGAAAGCTAATCAAGTAGAGAAAGAACATGTTGAGATTTTAAATAAGAATTGCATTCACTTAATAGTGTAATTTGAGGAGATTTGCTATCTTTAAGATACTGAGTATTTATATCCTTGACAATGAGAACTCTCTGATTACTTTTGCCTTGTTTTATGTTCTTAAATAGTACTTTCTCCATAAAGATTCCATTTTTTGTATATTTGTTCATAGGCATTTGTTTCCGTATTACCATAAGTTGTATCTGTCTTTCAGTTACACTTAATTGTTAATTACAGATATTGCTAGACTATTCATATTTTATAGTTTTTTCATAACCAGAAACTTTGGTGAATTCTCTCATTTGTTCTAATAGTTCATCTGTAGAATCTCTTGGCTTTTCTATACAGATTATTACATCATCAAAATATAATGACATCTGTTCTTTTTAATCATTATCATTTATTTATTTAATCTCATTGTGCTAGCTAGAACGAACAATGCAATGCTGAACAGAAGTGGTGTTAGTAGCTCTTACCTTCTTCCTTATGAAAATACAATTGTTTCAATTACTTCATATTTGATTAAGAATGATATTGTGTATTTTTGTTAGATACTTTTAATTAAGGTGGGTATATCTATCCATTCCACGTTTGCTAAGGCTTTTCATCCTGAATATAAAATTTTAAATAAAAATATTCTACATATAATGAAATAATCATATAGTTTTCCTCTATTTAACTGTTAATATGTAAAGAAATTTTGATACAATTCCAATGGTAAAAGAATCCTAGGTAAAATCACCTCAGTTATGAGGCATCACTTTATTTTTCTAAGTACCAGTTAGCTTTTTAAAATACTATTTTAGGATTTCTGAACCCTTTGCTCAAAAATAAACTTGGATCATAAATTTTCTTTTCCTTATCTTTTTTCGTTGATTTTGTTGTTTTTGGCTATCCAGGTTATATTAGCCTCATGAAAGAGTTTGTAAGTTTTCCATTCTCTGGAGAAGTTTTGAATAATGAATGATCTTTTTCTTCAAGGTTTTGTGTATTGTGTATGAATAAGTTAAGAAAAACAACACAAAAATACCTCAACTCTACTTAGAGGTATGTCCATTTTATCATGACTATTCAAACAATTCATGATTGTTGTACAGATATTCTATATTCTTCTGTTTTTTGCTTTAGCAATTTTTTGAAAGTTGGATTAAAATCTAAAAGTATTATTGTGGCTTTTTAAATATCTCATTTTAATTATTTTAACTTTTGCTCTGCAAATTTCATAATTATGTTGCTAGGTAAGTTCAAGATTTTTAGGTTTTTCTGTTGAATTTTTTGTGTCTACAGAATATCTTTATTCACTAATAATTGTTTTGTTCTCAATTTTTTTCTCATACCAATATAGATATCACAGTTTTCAAGCTAAGTATCTACCTATCATTTTATTTAAACCCTTTTCTATTTTTTTTAAATGTGTTCCATATTTCATCTTTTTCATCTATTTTATAATGTACTTTTTTAGTGTTTATTTTCTCTCTCCCACAAGAAATTAAATTTCACAAGGCAGGAATATTTATGTGTTTGATTCAATGATGTACTGAAACATCTACAACAATGCCCGACAAATAGATTCTTAAAAGATATTTGTTGAATGAATTTCATTATGTCTTTCATAAATTATATTTAACTGGATGCTTTTATATTTTAATCTAAACTAGAGTCTCTGTTTTTAATCTGAGTGTTTCTTCCTTTGTTATTTATAATAATTATCAACATATTTGTATTTATTTCTACATTTTATTTGTGCTTTCCATGCTTCAAAGTTTATCATGCTTTAAAAAAATTTTTTTTTCTTAAGCCACTCCTTTTCTTTCTTCTCTTATTCTAACTGATTTCTTATTCCTTTTTACTGGTTGGAAATATAGCTATAATATCTATTTGATTAAGGATTACAATAAAACATTCTTATATGCATGAATGACTTTAAAAAGTCTACAATGAGCCAGTCACTCCACCCACTCCAAGCCCAACTTTAATCACCTTACACCTTTTATTTAATTTGCAACTATTATATTATTTTATCTTGTCTTTAAACCTCTCTGAATTGGTCACATTATTATTTTTACATCCAATGTTTATTCGCACAGATGTGCATATTACTAATTTATTCTCTGTTTTTTTTTTATGCTTTGGAATGCCACTCATTCCTCTGCTTGGTTTTCTTCTTCCTGTAGTACATACTTTAATATTTCTTTTGGGGCAATGCTTGGGTAGTATAATTCCCTCACTCTCCCATGACAATGCTCTTGCTTTTTCTCTAATTCTTCAAAGTTAATTTAATTTGGTATAAAAATTTGCTTTCTATTATTTTCCCTCAGCAATTTGAAGATATTTCATTAATCATATGACTTATTTTGTTGCTTTCTAGATGTCTTCTAGAATCAGTTGACTTTTTATTTCATTTAATATTGCTTTTAAGCTTTTTCTTCCATGTTGGTATTATATATACCTGTATTAATTTTTATTTATATTGTTTGGCCCCTGATTTGATTTTCCAAAGTCAAGTTTATTATTACCTTTCATGGTCTGGAAAAGACTTGGCATTATATATTTGAAAAATTTCTGACTGAAAATGTCTATTCTTTCTTAAGGATTGTAAAGGAGTCCTATAAATTCCTGTGAGGTACATTCTAATTTAATCTCTAAACTGTATCAGATTTTTCATTTTCTTATACATCTGTGCTGCCATTCAAGGCTATTCCCTTACAACTACCTTCCAGATTACAAATAATTGCTTTAGCTGAGTTCAATCTGCTTAATCCAGTCAATGACTGTTCATATTTTTTAAATTATTTTCTTTTAATTTCAAATATAGATATTATCATTATTTTTAAATCTTTTTCCAGATACATGTATTTTAAAATTTTTCTACTTTTATTGTGTTTTGTCTGTCCAGATAGCATTTTTTTCTATCCTTATAATTTTTATGCTTTCCATTACTGCTTTAATCATTTTAAACATTAGATATGTTTTATTATTTTGATTTAGTTTTATTATGTCAAAATTTTGGCTTCTTTCTGTTAGAACTGATTATTTCTGACAATTTTCTCATTCATGTTGTGATTTATTTTTAATTGAAAGGTTCTCTTTAGCAAGGTTTGTATTTTTCCCCTATTGAGTCCCATCAATCCTGAATTATAAGAGGGTGAGTTACAGGTCTTCAAGGGTATTTCTGGACCAGGACAGCTTTTTTTGGTAATCAGCTGACCTGGCGACTTCTACCACACATACTGGGTTGTGTTCTACTCTGTATCACCTGAGGGACAGACCTCACTGCTTGATTCTCACAAGGAGACATTTTTCCTTACCTAACAGGGAAAAATTTTTGTTTTCTTTTCTCCCAGAACGTGGTCAGAGTATGTCTAATACCTCTTTCACTTAGTGGGCAGCCCTTTATAGGTTCAAGATTTACCACAAATCTGTTTATAAACTCACACCCCCAGAGTGAACACAGGGTCAGCTTGTGCTGTTAGTCTTTGTCTCTTCTCTTGCCTCTGGAGGTCTCTTATCTTTCCTCAGACCTTGGATGAGTGATCCCTATTATTCAGCACTTCCAACTGTAGAGACAAGGAAGAGGTTTTTTGCATTAGTTTAAAGGGCAAGTTTATGGAAATAGTTTTGTTGCTGTAATGTACTATAGTAATAATGCCAGCAAAAGTGAGTTTTAATGGAAAGTGAGGAAACACTGTAACATCAGAATTTCTAAAGTGGAAGTGAACAATATGACCAATATTTACAGAAATATTGTAGCTTGAATAGCCACAAAGTATATATTGGGAGTTCAAGCTTATTTCACGTATCAAGACTAATTATAGCTCTATACAGTGATAAAAAGCCTCTAAACTTTGCTGCTGAATCAGTGTGTGTTTTATAATAACCTACAAAGGCAAAAATGTTGATTATGAACTAGATCTGCGAAAGAGAAGAGCATACATACATTATTAACAAAGACAGACATTTGAGGAATTATTTTTAATAATTATCCTTACTTAGCATCAGACATCAGTTAACTTGAAAATGTTATTACTACTTTTTTAAGCAAGATTTCAACACATTTTAAGAATAGCTTTCTCTAATTGAATTTTTAATTAAATAGAAAAGTGAAAAAACAGCACTCTATCCCTATGTAGTCCCATTTCTAAATATTAATATTGAAATAAAGTTACCATGTACCTATAACAAACTCACACTGCACCAACTTTCATGAAATTTTTAGGAATTATCAGTAATATCTACTATTATGTTTTAACAAGAAAGTGTGAGCTTCATTAGTTAAGCATTTGAAATGTTATCACATTTTGTGCCTGTGTGGGCTCTGGGATAAATAATTCATGAAGTTCTAATGAGGCCAGGATTTTACACACACACACACACACACATACACACACACTATTTTCTAATAACATCACAATATGTTAGTATTCTGAGGGATATGAAACTATTAACCTTTTAATTTTTATAAACTTTATAGATGAATAAACTAAAATGAAAAGTTAAGTGTTTAAGAAGTTTACCTCAAATTACAGCTGAGCTGTCCATTGGCTCTCCTAACTGTATAAAAACTCTTTTCACTAGACCAGTTTTTCTCAAAGTGTAACCTATAAACCTGGGGGGGTCCCACACACACTTTGAAGAGGTCCATGAGGTCAAAATAATTTCATAAAAATAAAGAACATTATTGTCCTTTTTCAATTTTTTGACATTTGCACTAATGGTGCAAATGTAACTGTGCAAATTACAGATCAAGGAAGTAATACCAAATTGTTCTACTAGTTATTGTGTCCTTCACTGACCCACAGGGACAGTAAAAAAAAAAGTAAGGTTCATTAAGAATTAAAGTAGTAAAAAGTGTTTTTTATAAAATATGAAACTGTACATTTTTTATAAATCTCAACCTTTGAATGTTATTTTAATATTCTGTGCAATTAAATGAGAATTACAAATAAAACATTTGTTATATATGAAAATATAGCCAATTTGAGGAAAAGTAAATGCACAGTTGTTTGAATTAAAAGCTGCATTTTTCCTTCTTTCTAAGGAAGATCATTTTTACTTAGAGGAATGACTGACAAAGAAACAATGGCTATTCAAACTTGGATATTGGGTATTTGGTCAAAAATGGATAAATCTACTTGTCATTTCAGAAAAAAACAATTGTTCATTGACAATAGCAAAATTCAAACTCGACAAAAACATGAATGACAAAAAAATTGTCCCCATCACTCTGACCTTCATATATCTTCAATACTTACACTAAGATCAATGGTGATATTAAGAAATGTGATTTGCTTTTGGAATTGTGTAACAAAATTAATCAACATTTGGAACAGATGTACAACTCAGTAAATCAGTAATTTCCAAATAAAAACATGCCTGATATTACAAAATTATGCATGAATAGAAGATCCACTGCAAGATGAAACCAGGAATTATTAATTACATTATTAATTATTGACTATATATTAATGTAGCATTATGTGGCAGGCTTATTAACAGGGTTTCAGATTCCATGTTGTGCTAACAATTAGGAAACTACCATTTTATGAGTTTGGGCAAGTATTAAAGAATATATCTACACTGATTTCAAAACAATAGCAAAATATTTCTCCTTTTCCAACTACATATTTGAATAAGACCTGATTGAAAATAACATACCACAACAGACTGAATGAAGAAGAAATGATCAGAATCAATCTTTAACTTAATCAGACACTAACTGGCTTTTGCCAAATGTGAATGAATGCCACTTTTCTCACTTTTTTTGGATAATGTAGTTATTTTTTCATTAGCATGTGTTATTTTGTCATGGAATAGTTTATTAATATTGTTTTAAAATAAATATATTATTTATCAAAATTCTAATGGCATTTCTCACATAAATAGAAGAAATAACAATTCTAAAATTTGTATGGAACCACAAAAGACCCTCAAACCAACCTTAAGAAAGATGAATAAAGTTGGAGGCATTACACTTCTTGGTTTCAAATGATATTACAAAGCAATAGTAATGAAGACAGTATTATATTGACATAAAAACTGAAACATGGACCAATAGAGCACAATGGAGAGCCCAGAAATAAACCCACACATATATGGTCATTTAATTTACAACAAAGTAGCCAAAAATCTACAATGGGGAAAGGATAGTCTCTTCAGTAAATGATGTTGGGAAACTGGATAGCCGTATGCAAAAGAATGAAACTGGACCACTTCTTATACCACACATAAAAATCAACTCAAAATGGATAAAATACTTGAACTGAAATAATAAAACTCACAGAAGGAAAAAAATAGGGGAAAAGCTCCTTGATATTGGTTTTGCCAATGATTGTTTGGATTTGACACCATAAGCAAAGGCAGCAAAAGCAAAATAAACAAGTGGATCTACATCAAATTGAAATGCTTCTTCCCAGCAAAGGAAACCACCAACAAAATGAAAAGACAACCTATGAAATGGGAAAAAAAACAAATTATATATCTGGTAAGGGGTTAATAGCTAAAATATATAAAGAACTCACACACATCAATAGAAAGAAAAAAAACAAAAAACAAAAACTCACAATCCGATTAAAACCTGGGCAGAAGAACTAAATAGACATTTTTCCAAAGACTTAGAGAGCCAATAGGAACGTGAAAAGGTACTTGACATTACTAATCATCAGGGAAATGCAAATCAAAACCACAATGAGAAGTCACTTTTCACCTGTTAGAATGAGCATCATCAAAAAGACAGGAGATAACAAGTGTGGGTAAGAATATGGAAAAAAGAGAACCCGTGTGCATAACTGGTAAAAATGTAAATTGGTACAACCATTATAGAAAACATTAAGGTGATTTCTCAAAACACTAAAAACAGAACTACCATGTGATCCAGTAATCCCACTTCTGTGTATATATCCAAAGGAAATGAAAACAGGATCTTGAAGAAATATCTACATATGCATTTTTGCAGGAGAAATATCAACAACATAAATATCCATCAATGGATGAATGGATAAAGAATATGTGAGATGCATACACACACACACACACACACACACACACACACACACACACACACACACAGTGGAATAGTATTCAGCCATGAGAAAGGCCATCCTGCCTTTGCAATAACATGAATGGAACTTGATGTCATTATGCTAAGTGAACTAACTCAAAGATAAATACTATATTCTCTCACCTATAGGCAGAACATAAAAAAGCTGAACTCATAGAAACAGAGAGTAGAGTGGTAGTTCCCAGGAGCTGGGGGATGGGGGTAAAAGGGAGATGTTGGTCAAAAGTACAAACCTCCAGTTATAAGATTAAGAAGTTCCAGGGACCTAATGCACAGAATAGTGATTATAGTTAGTAATTCTGTATTATATACTTGAGAGTTGCTAAAGAGAATAGATCTTAAATGTTCTCACCATAAAAAATAAATAGGTGACATGATGCAGATGTTAACACTATGATGGGAATCATTTTGCAATATGTATTAAACCAACATATCAGATATCTTAAACTTGCACAATGCCATATGTCAATTATATCTCAATAAAGCTGGAAAAAATACAGAGAAAATTAATTTATTGTACTTTTTTATATTTCTCAAATTTAACTTCCAATATGTTAAATCTTGACCTATATGAACAAAAGGCATTCAGTGTTTTTATCTTTAAGAGGATAAAAGATTCTTGAAACCAAAGTTTTGAAAATTGCTCCATTAGATTTTACTCCATTCCGTAAGAGACAAATCAATCTAGTAATCTCCCTATAAAGAAGAAATAAATATATTACAAAGCTACAACATACACACTTAATTCCAACTCCACGAAACCACCAATGGAACTTTTAGATTTAATATGGGCAACAGGAAAAGAGAGTGAGAATCTCAAAGAACAAAAAAGTTTCTAAGATGTGCTTCTAAAGGTCATTTTTAGCTTTGATCCTTCTGTCCAGACCTTGGGTTATAGTGAAGGAGCAAGGATTAAACAACAAGGTCATTACTGGAAACCATCTGGTTGTATAAATTAAATGTATCAGTAATGTTAATGGAAGAGATTGGAGAAAATGATTTTGAAAGTTGTCATGCCATTCAGTCAAGGTGCTCAAACAAAGCATGGGAAACTGCAATTTTATTTGTAGCAACCGATAAGATAAAATGAAGGTGAACAAAGTTCCTTTCATAAAATGAAGGTGAACAAAGTTCCTTTCATAACATAGTGAATCATTAAACATGATATGAACTTCTGAGCTCACCTTGTTTGCATTTCTAATGACAGGAGAAATAAAATTTAAACTAAAGAAAACATAAGGTAAGTAGTGCTGATGTACAGCATACTGTGAAATATTCTCTGTATTTATATAATCATAAAAATTCCTGAATACTTGTAAAAATTATTAATTCATAAATAGAGTTATAATTTCCATAAGCAAAGTTTTCTTCAATGTACTTTTAAAAAATTTCTGGGATAGTTTTTCTGGATAATAATTGCTGGAAGAATATTACTAAATATTATGGTAAGCATAGTTAAACCCTTGTACCTTACCAAGATATTCAAATTACAAAAAAAATCACAAGAATGGAAGTACAGCATAGAGATTATAACCAATAATATTGTAATAACTTGGTATGGTAAGAGAGGGTCATGATACTTACCACGGTGAGCATTTAGTAATGTATATAGTTATTGAAACCTTTCTTTTAGAGATGGGATTGTAAAACTCAGAAAGTTTAAGTGATGTAGTCAAAGTCAATATTTGATTCCCACCTGGTCCAAAGAACAATTCGAATTCAAAGAAAGTAGAGGGTAAAACAGAAACTTTAGAAACATGGAAAGATAAATATAGACATTTTAGTCACAAGTAGCATGTGCAGTTGAAGAACAGTAATTAGTGAGAATGAATACTAAGCCCTCGAGAAACCAGTGGTAAAATAAAGTCCTAATTACAGAGCCATTACTTTGAATTTTTTTATCTTCTTGTTTATGAAACTAGCTTTCATTTTTAATGAGTATACCTATTTCCTATGTTACTTGCATTTTCAAATAGAATTTCAGATTCAGAAAATCTAAATGTGACACTGGGCTTCACACTGAATCTGTCCCTTTAATATTTAAAGGACACTCATAAATTCATTAATATGTTTATGTTTGAGTATAAACATAATGTATATGTGTTAATGAGTAATGTGCTCATGTACATGAGTATATTTATGTACTAGATATTAGTGGAGATAAAAGAAATATAAAGGAAATTATGACTGAACCCCTGCCTTCAAAGTTTATGTTCAGTAGAAGGGTAAGTGACAGTTCTAGTTCTGGGTACAGTGTGATACCATGAGACACAGAGGCTCTATTAAAAGAGTTTAATATAAAAATAGTGATAGAAGAATATTAGCTGTCAAAGTGATTTTGGTAAATTAAAGATATAGACTCCAGTACAATAACTTTATCTGCCAAAGTAAATGGAAAGTAGAAAAAGACTTTTTCCCCAAAATTCAATAATATATAATAAAGTAGATAATTAACTGCTAGTAATAGAAGAAATAAGATAATCAGAAGTTAAGAACACAGACTAAAAGACACCTAAGATAATTCCGGTACAATCAGCTCTGGTCAAATGCTTAGTAGAAGTAGATATTATAGATTCTAATATGCTAAAAGAGTAGAATAAAACAGAAAATTTAATAGGCACAAACTTCACATTATTTTTACGGTAATTTTGAGTTTATCTCATATCTGATTTCTGGGTCTCTGAGAACAATCATAATTCAGGAGACCCATGAATTAGATTATTTTCTCTGGTATCTTTCATTATCTTTCTAAAAGTGATTTTAAAGTGTTAACTAAATGAGAGAGTGCTAGGATTCCTAATCATTTGATGAGACACAATCAATTGATGAGTCTAGCACTGCTATAATGCTATCAGTTGCTTGGATCTATGGAGAATAACTAAGGAATAAACATAGTCTTGTCCTCAGGACACTTACAATACTTTTGTAACAATAAACATTAATTTAAAAAACATTCAGATACAATGTATGACAATATGGTGTTAGATATAAAACATATAGCACAGATAAAACATAAAACTGGTGGTTTCTGGGAAGGAAGAAAGCATGATCTCCTTTTTTTTAAAAAATTAACAAGGTAGATTATTATAAAATATTCCTCTTGAAGTCAAATATCTGGATGAAATTCCCAGATTTTTTTTCCATGTGTCCTCAGGCAAATCCTATATTCCTCTGGCTCTCAATGTTTCATCTATAAAGGGGATGTATTTTCATTTGGCCAGTCTTTTTAACAGAATTTCTGTGAGGGTCAAATGATAAAACATGTGAACTGAACAGTATTATTATAAGAGATTAAACAGGCATGTGTATTTTAAGTATTTGATTGGGGAGGTATGTGATCCAAAAAATTAGAAAAACACTACGGAAAAAGATAAAGGGCATATTCTATAATATATAGTTCTATGAGAGTAGTTCTCACTCAACAAGTACAGTGCTTTCATTCTTTATGTTTTATTACCTCTTATTTCCAATGAACTCAAATTTAACTCAAAGTTAGTATCTGTACTTCACTTTTTTTTAATGTGGGTACAATATAATTAAACACTGAAAATAAACTTCATAGTGGAAAGATTTACTTACATTTCAGTATTATATGATAAAATTGTTAGGCTTCCTCTCAATATTTTTACAGCATTCTGTTACATCATTGATGTATAGAATGCAATTTAGTAATTTACCATTAACAATATGACTTTCATGCAAGTTGGAATTCTCTGATGGTCAAAACATCTCTGACGGTCAAAAATTCTCTCCCAACAGGCTGACTTATATAGAAACTCAAATCATAATCAATTGTTTGCCTGGCAGACTCTGAAGCAAAAAAAAGATAAATATTATGTATGATTTGAATATTTGTTGGCAACTAAAATGATGGGAATCATTTATTTTTATGTTGGAGATTGTCTACCCCAGAATTTCCCAAATCATATCATAATGGGCTAATGAAGAATAATGATATGCTGTATAAAACATAATGTGTACTCAATAATTTCTAGGAATTTGCTTCCTTATTGCAGGATTTCTCACAGCTTTTTAGCATGCCAGTGTTTATTCTTGACATATAAGAAAAATCTCAAAAGTCCTGTTTTCCAAAATTTGTGTGTGTGTGTGTGTGGAGGAGGGAGGCTGACAAACTGATATCTCCCAGAACTAGAGATTCAGGAAACCGAGGTTTAGACTATGGAAGTACATGTGAAAGGTTTGTTTCTTAAGATGTATGGATATCTCTTTTGTGACATGCCCAACATCTATAGGCATGGGAGCCAAGACAATCAGAATCAATGAGATTCAAATGAGTGAGAATTGGTGAGAAGCAGAAACTGACTTCCTGGATTGTAAATTATAGAAGTGGTATCTGAGAGCTGCCAGAGGCACCAGAGAATGGAGCAGACACAGCGGGAAGCAGAGGCGAGACAGGAAGAAAAAAAGACCAGGTCCTGATGATAGCACTGAATACTTAAAACCAGCAGTGTCTGAAGTCAACTGTACCTCTTAATTTTTAAATTACAAAAACCTGTAAATTCTCTCTCTCTCATTCCCAGCTCCTAAACCAACTTGGAACCACAGTAAACGTCAATGATTAATATAGGCAATATTAGGGAAGGGACCCTCAACTTTGATTCCATGGCTGCTTTTTTGTATGTTTCTTTTACTCACTAATCACCTTGAAGATCATCATATTCTTTATATATATCAAGGTCATTATATATAAAGACAATGTTTTGGGATATGTCTTGCTTTTGTCATACATCTCATTGAGATGATTTATTTTCTCTGACCCATTATGTACTGGTTTCAAATTTATTTCCCAAGAGAATTTTGTTTTATTTGCAAGTTGTCCTCAATTTTTTTCTCTGTACTACTTGCAGGCATAATAATAAATTCAATGAAATGGTCCCAACCACCTTCTTTTATGTGACTCTCTCTGACACCGTGGGGTGCTTTTTGTTATTAGGACTCTAGCATCTATTCTCAGTATCCTAAGCACACAAAACAGTATCTGGCACCTAACAGGCTTGAAGGGTCTTGAATTTATTCCTAGACAAAGTAATCTATCTGCTACTTACTCTCTCTATGGCTTTTGTTCTTACTGGCCTGCACGTGTGCTCAAAAATTTTGTCTGCCCTTCTCTCTCCCTTTCCCACATCCCTCCAGGAAAAGATGTTCCTAAGGAAACTGACAGTTTTAAGAAATAAGTATGGTAAAATTGTTGACGACTGGTATAGTATTATGTTTTTGACTTTCAAAAAGCATCTCCTGTTGAGTAAGAAGAATTACTTGCAAAGAATGAACATTTAATGGTGGGATTTAGCTGAAGATAGTTTGAGACTATCAGTGCTATCTGCCCTCTTAAATTATATTAATAAAGCAGCTGTCTTTCCACCTTTCCTGTAAAGTTGATATTATTCTTGCTCATCTCTCTCTCCCACTTCCACTGCAAGTATTTTCCTTTTCATCCTTCTTGCAGTTCCTCTATGGCCTCAATAATCAGTTAGCTTCATCTCATAAATGAACTCAATTTTACTGAGAGTAGCTGTTTGGAGTAAAGCATTGCATGTACTGTTTGCTGGATTCGTGAGAAATAGAGCCAAAATCAGTTAGTGATATCTGCCATGGGCAAAGCAGTTATTCATGTACAATAATTTTGTTCCTCTAAATTCAGCCAAGTGTTTGTATGATACCTTAAAGATTATTCGACTCGACTGTATATCTATAGTCTTCAAAAAACCAGAATTAGAAAACAAGAATTAGAAATTTTAAAATCTTCACCTTATTTTTATAATTAAATAAATGGAACTTAAGAAACACCAATAGTTCCTTTAAAAACATTTTAATACCATTAGAGTGAAAATATAGTTTTCTTGGAGGTGGCAAATGTGGGATGCCGTGGACTTAAATTTGAACTGTAGATAATTACAAGTTTAACTAACTTGACAAAGTTAGAATTAGTCAGAAAAAGGCTTATGGCAGATAAAATATATATTTATTAATTAGTCTTAGAATATATTTAATTGTTTTAACCATGGTGTTACATATTTCTATGTACTATTACCAGGTATAAAAATGTCACATATCCGAGAAGCAGAACAACTCTGGTATTTAGTTTTAACAAGGGAGAAAAGTAAAAATTGACAGAAATGCATTCCTTATAGAGCAGTCAAAACATCTTTCACTTTTTCTGCATTTACCACACATGGGTGACTTCTCTAACTCTAACCTGCCAAACAGGGGAAGGTGGGGAATATAATATTTGCTTAAAAGAAAAATATTTCTCATGAGGCATGATTTTCTTAGTACCAAGTCATACTTCTACCACAGTCACAATGAACAGCCACTAGACATTCAGAGAAGTATTTCCTTTCCAGAAGGTGGCACTCTAGAATAGTTGGTTTGCCTGTATCTGAAACTGAGCTGAGGTGCAACCATTAACATTCAGTTTAACTGAAATTCTGCAACAGAGAGTGGGTATTCAAACCACATAAATGCCCTGCTGCCAAAGAAAAGCATTTTCTCTGATAGCATTTTTTTTTCTTTCCCGGAAGTATTGCCACACCAGGTCAATGTGTGGAGTGGATAGAGCAAGCTCCTATTCCCTACTAATCCCCAAAATCTATTTAATATGTTCTTGGATAGAGGTTGTATTAGACATTAAACTGATAAGAACAGATACTACAGTTGATCTTAACCAAAAGCCTGAGAAGTGATCTTTGATAGTATTTTAAACTCCAAATATTTTTCTGTGTCTGTGACATAATGTATTGTCTGGGAAAACTAGCAACACAACAATTTAGATATTGCAGCATTAAAACAAAACAGATAAAAAATATAATGGAACATGTTAGAAAGGTAGCCCAGTTTTCAATAAGAGTATACCAGCTTGTTTCAACTTTCAGTAAAGCTCATCTATAAATACATTTGAATAACATTTGATGTCACAGAATTGTATACAGAATCAGATAATTATGGAAATTTGTGATCTCAGTGATTATTAAAAATACATCTGAAATTATAAAAACATTGGCCTATAATAAACATAATAAACATACATGTAACAAACATATAAAAAATAGTTAAAATTAGAAGAGGCATTTAAAGAATTTCTTCAGGCAAGAAAGAATTCTGTTAATTCTTGAATTTCCTAAATAGAGTCCTTAGAAATCTTTGCCTAGTAAAAAGGTATGTGGCATTATAGAGTGTAATAAAGTTTGACTACAGCAAATTGATCCATTTTCTATGTGAGACAGACTGGAAACATTTGTGATCTTGCCTGAGGTTGTGAATATTTCTAACATTTATTTATTTCTATCAGCAATGAGAACTTAATCAGTGGTCAAAGTAAAATTATGTTTAGAATGTCAAAGCCCATTTAAACTGTCAACTAATAATTTTCTGAAAAAAATAGGATTTTTAGTCATAATCATTTATATTTGGACAGCTATTTGTCTATTTGAATATTGGTTACCAGCTATCATATTACATAAGCTACAAATGCATCTCTAATATAAGTATGTGTTAGTATTACAAGCTGACTAAAGCATATTTGAAACACATGATTTAAAATATATTTAGTGTTGCACTTGTATCACAAATGCATCAGTGAGTCTCACTCCTACCTTTGTGAAGTTAACTTTAAGGTGTCCTATACTTTAAAATAGCTGTTGAGTCAAGATATACCCCCTACTTAAATATTTGAATACTCATGCTGTTATAGTAAATCTCTTTTTCTTAAAATGTGTAACCAAAATGTTTGGATTATTCCAAATTAATCAACTTTTGGTCTTGATTAATTACATCTTCTCTGTAGTCTCAATTCACAGTGCCTTATAGAAACATGCACACAACACCCATTTGTAAAGATTTGGAAGGATGTTTGTAAATTGAACCAGTAATTTGTCTTAAGGGAAGAAGATTGAGGGTACCAAAATTACAGGTGACACTTTTCCACTTAAAATCTCTACTAATAATTCATCTGTGAATGTAATAATCTCTACTCAATTACTTAAAACTGTGTACATTACATTTATTTTTCTTTAATTTTGTCTTAAGTTAGAGTTGTTCCTAGAAAATTGATATGAGAAGCATTCAGTTAAAAAGCTGTGAAACACAGCTCTTTCAAATATTAACATTTGGAATTAGGAGACCAAATATTCATATTCAAATTAAAGTTTCTAATTCTCAGGCAAATACAGATGTACATTATTCTGTATGTACATAATTCTCTAAGCAGAGAACACTAACATACATGTTACAACTGAAGCCATAGAACTAATACAGTGCAAATTCGCACCTCAGTTTTGCTCAAAGGTTGAAGTAGGAGGAAAGGTTATATTTTAATTAAATTCAATGTAAATGTCTACTGGGTGCATACAACTTTAAGAAAATATGTAACATCTTAAATTTTATACTTGTTATGGGACAGTACAGACTTCTTTGCCAATAGGATACTTTGTTGTAAAAGTTTGAAGTTTGAAAAAAAAATGATAACTGTATATTATCCCCCAAATTATATTATTTTTCAGAATTGCATTCTTTCTTTACACATTTATGAAAAGTTAAGATATATTGAAGAATTACGATTTTAATTACTCTCAAGTTGTATCACTTGTAGAGAAAGTTATTTTTTACAAAGATTATTTTATTTGATCCTAATACAACCATAGAAGATTGATATGGAATGCATTCTTATTCTATCTTTAAAGAAAGGCTAGTCAACCAAGACAGGATGTAAAAAAGAAAGAAAGAAAGTAAAAAGTAACCTGATATGGGCTTTCAGTTCTGGCTGTGATAAAGTTCATCAGATTTACAATTCTATTGAAAATAACTACAAAACTGAACAAAATGGGAAAACTGAGAATTTAGAGTTCTGCTCATTGAGAGAAAGAAAATATACAAAATGAGGGCTACTTTATCCTGGCTTTCTGCTAAGTATCACCTTCCAATTGAAGAACAGCAATGTCCCCGAGCAGAAGAAACCAACGCTGGAGTTCTGAGCCACCACAACAGCTGTTATTTGCAGGGCTGGGTACCAGAGAGAAGGTAGCTGGACAGAGAATTTCACAAATCTGAGTGTCTTCTTGAGTCTTTTTGTAAATTCTAAGTCATGTGTGTATAGAGTCTCCACTGGTCTAACACATCCTGCGACTGTAGAGGTATAAACCCAACAGAGACTCTGAGTACAGCCCAGATTATAGACCTCGCCAGCCGAGGGAGAGACTCTGTTGAACACCCTAGGAATTCATCTGAAACTCCAGAATTGCCAGGGCTTAGGAGCAGAGCTTGGTCTATCCCCCTACTGACATCAAGCCCCAAATGACCAAGTTGAGACACCAGAAAGTCATTTGCCTACCAGAGCAAAACTAAAGTCTCTTCACAGTCTTCTGGCATGCAGCAGAGGATCTATGAAGGAGGGACTAACCTACGGTGATAAAATTTAAGACAGTAATTGTGTCTGGGAGGAGAGGTGAGAACTGTTTTGGAAAGGGGCATGATGCACCTTTCCCTGGGGTGTGGAAATGTCCTGTATTTTGACAGGGCTCTCTGTTAAACAAGTCGGCATTTTTCAAAATTCATCAACTTGTGCACTTAAGATCTATACACTTCACTGCAAGTAAATTATGTCTAAAAAAAGGATTGTATTAAAACAAGATAATAGAACAAAGGTGGGGGCAGGAGCCTTTTAAAAAGCTGTGCCAATTTTTTTTACGGGATGGAGGAAGAATTTCCTTCCTTGCTATATTAATTTTGGCTCTAGAGGGCAATAAAATGAATAAAGGAATAAACGTCTATAATTGAAAAAAACTTTTTTGTAAATGCATGCAGTTAAATGCATCTATAATACTATAGGATATGGAAAAAAATAATACTATAAGGATATGGAAATACAAAAAGGCCCAGAAGCAGGGTCAAGATCTATTGACGACGAATTTTTTAAATAAATGTACTGTGATCATTATGGTCAAAAAAGCAAAAGGATATGAGCAAAGCACAGATTCTATAATATAGCAGGAGAGTAAAAATACACATATACAAATTATACAATAATGCCTGAAAAGTTGTTGAGAAGAAGGGCAATGCGATTTCAGAAAAGCAAGAGAAGATATTAAGAAGGTTTTATCTGGATAACTTAAACCCAAAAAAGGTAAAAACAGACTCACAAAGAAAACTGGCCATGAGGACATCTGTGTCCACTATACTCTGTGACTGAAGTGCAGTGATACCCTCAAAGGCCTAAGAGTATTCATGCATTTCTCAAATGTCCTCAATATAAGCCCAGTTTGATTTTCACTATTCCTTATGTTGAAATTCTAATTATCTATGGTATGGTAAAATATAACTATCAGTAAATAAAAATAGCCAAAACCAATCTGGCAATTTCAACCAATATCCTTTCACTTGCAAGAGAACAGTTAGCCACATTTTGTCTCTGCTCCTCAGGCTTTGCATTTCAGCTTTGCTCTCACCCTGGCAACCCTATCAGCTATACAGTAGGGAAAATGCTCTTAGGCTGCTCCAAAGAGACAAAACCGAACAAGAGAAAATTGTATATTAATTCCTTCAGTCTTGGATTTGAGAAACACGAGCAATTTCTTCAATCAACAAATCTAGGGATAGAGGATGAATACATGTTTTGGCTTTGTTTTTATTTATTTTTTTTTAATGTAGAGGAATTTTCTCACTTCATTATGTGAGGAAAAAAGGTCTGAATTCCTTTTAAAAATCAATCCTCTATTTCATTTTATTCACCCTGTACTATGAACATTGATTTTACATACAGTTAATATTCTAAGATACTCTTTCAGTTGTTATTACTGTGACTTTTTTTTCAGAAAGGAAATTAGACTTTATAAAAATCACATTTCAAGTAGCCCATGTATGATCATATTTCTCAACTTTATACCAAATTATGTGAAAAACTGTTATTGTGTAATATGTAAATTGTGAAAGGTTTATTAGAATTAACTTAATGATTACTGGCATCAATATTCAATGGATGATTCTTTATTGTAAATATTCTCTGAGAATAATTATTTGAGAACAATCTTAATTTTTTTTCTAATGTGGAATATCAATACTTTATACTAGTCTGACTTTAAACATGTGCCTAGAAATAGTTGAATCTCTGATTCAACTTTGTAAGTATGGAAGTAAAATTTTAAGAAAAATAATTATTTGAATCTATGTATACAGTGGTAGGTAACATCATTTTTAATTTAAAATGTATGCAGTGGTAGGTAACATCATATTTAATTAAAAATGTATCTGTAACAAAGATACCTAACATAGAGCAGTGTAAATAAGATAGAGTTTTCTTTCTCATCTTTATATCTAAAGTAATGAAGAACCAGCAATTCGGCTTTACCATTTTCAGCACAACCTCTCTATTTCCAAGGTGGCAACTACATTCATCGCCACCTCCCAGGTGTGTGGGGGGGGGGGAGTGGGGGGAGAAAACAGGAGGGGGCACATGCAATCTTTTAAGCGCACACATCACTTATTTACACATTTCATTGAATAGAACTAGTAATATGCCCACATCTCATCGAAAGAGTGGATGCAAAATGTGGCCTTACACAAGGTGGCCATTACTGTAAGGGGAAAAGGATACAGAACCACAGTTAGCAGCCTTTCACGAAATATCCCTGTGTATGCTTCTTCCCACTTACCGGATTCCTATACACACGTTTACCTGATATTATAAAGTCCATTAAAAAAATGGAAAAGTCAGCTTCCGGGAAGATGGCGGTGTGAGCAGGGTGGCAGAAATCTCCTCCCAACACTATATTTATCTACGAAAAACACAGAAAATACATCTATTCCTAAAAGAGAGACGAGAATACACAGGAAAGCGCACAGCGTGCAGCTACACCCGAGAGGACTCGGCACCCCAAGAGGCGGGTAAGATACGGAGCCGCGACCCGGCGGGACCCGAGCCCTCCCCCACCCCAGCGCACCGGCGGGAGGAGAGGATTCAGAGCCGGGAGGGAGTGGAAGTGCACCCCGCGAAGTAGCCAGCCCCGGGGATCTGCGCGGGGAGCGCTGACCCACATTGCGCAGTGCAGCGGAGATTGGAGAGACAGAGGGGCAGGATCTGAGCGGGGAACGCGCCAGGGTGCTTGCAGCCGGCTCTCGGGAAGGAAAAAAAAAAAAGCGCGCGCTTTCTTCAGCGGTCTTAAAGAGACAGGAGCCCAGCGGAGGAGCCGGATCGCCCCAGCACACTCAGCCCAGCAGGCTGGGAGTCCTGGGGAGTTTCAGACGCCTTAGCTGGCGACTGAGGAAGCGTAGCCATACTTAACACTTCTCACTGAGATCAACAACCTCCTATTCGTTCCCACCCCTGCCAGAGCGATAAAGGGCCCTGCGGAGCGGCACAGTCACAGCTGTGGAATAGTGGGGCAATAGCGCCACCTAGAGCATTCCCACAGAATCTACGTACGGTGGGCATTTTTTTGTTTTGTTTTTGTTTTTTCTTTTTTCTTTTCTTTCTTTTTTTTCTTTTTTTTTCTCTTTTTTTTTTCTTCTCTTTTTAAAGTCTTAAAGAGCCCAGCTGACATACGTGGCAACTATCAGTGACCAATTATATAGCCATGAAAAGACAGAGGAATATGGTTCAGACCAAAATCAACCAGACAACCCCAGAGAGGGAGTCTGAAGGGATGGAAATGCACAGCCTCCCTGAAAAAGAATTCAGAATAAAAGTCATAACCATGCTGATGGACCTACAGAGAAATGTGCAAGAGCTGAGGGAGGAAGTGAGGGAACTGAGGAAAGTCAATACAGAAATCAGACAAGCGATCGACGGGCTTAACAGCAGAATGGATGAGATGCGAGAGACTGTTAATAGAATAGAAAACAGAGAACAGGAGTACAGAGCAGCTGAGGCAGAGAGAGATAAAAGGATTTCTAGGAATGAAAGAATATTAAGAGAACTGTGTGACCAATCCAAACGGAACAATATTCATATTATAGGAGTACCAGAGGAAGAAGAGAGAGAAAAAGGGATAGAAAGTGTCTTTGAAGAAATAATTGCTAAAAACTTTCCCTCGCTGGGGAAGGAAGTAGTCTCGCAGTCCACCGAAGCTCATAGATCTCCCAACACAAGGGACCCAAGGAAGACAACACCAAGACACATAATAATTAAGATGGCAAAGATCAAAGATAAAGACAGGGTATTAAAGGCAGCTAGAGAGAGAAAAAAGATCACCTGCAAAGGAAAACCCATCAGACTATCATCAGACTTCTCAACAGAAATCTTACAGGCCAGAAGAGAATGGCATGATATATTTAACGTTATGAAACAGAAGGGCCTCGAACCAAGAATATTGTATCCAGCACGATTATCATTTAAATATGATGGAGGGATTAAACAATTCCCAGATAAACGAAAGTTGAGAGAGTTTGCCTCTCATAAACCACCACTACAGGATATCATAAATGGACTGCTCTAGATGGAAGCACACTTAAGGCTAAAAAGATGTCACCAGAGAAAAAAAAATCATAGCAAAGAAAGCAGATTATCCAAATACTAACTAAAGGCAAAGAATAAAACACCTATTATAGAAAGAATGGAGGAGGAGGAATAAGAAGGGAGAGAAAGAAAGAAACATCAGACTGTGTTTACAATAACTTAACAAGAAAAATAAGTTAGATTGTTAGATAGTAAAGAAGCAATCCTTGAACCCTTGGTAACCACGAATCTAAAGCCAGCAATGGGAATAAGTACGTACCTATCAGTAATCACCCTAAATGTAAATGGACTGAATGCACCAATCAAAAGACACAGAGTAACAGAATGGATAAAAAAGCAAGACCCATCTATATGCTGCCTACAAGAAACTCACCTCAAATCCAAAGATATACACAGACTAAAAGTGAAGGGATGGAAAAAGATATTTCATGCAAACAACAAAGAGAAAAAAGCAGGTGTTGCAGTACTTGTATCAGACAAAATAGACTTCAAAATGAAGACAGTAGCAAAAGATAAAGAAGGACATTACATAATGATAAAGGGGTCAGTCCAACAAGAAGATATAACCATTATAAATATATATGCACCCAACACAGGAGCGCCAGCATATGTGAGACAAATACTAACAGAATTAAAGGAGGAAATAGACAGCAATGCATTCATCTTAGGAGACTTCAACACACCACTCACTCCAGAGGACAGATGAACAAGACAGAAAATAAGTAAAGACACAGAGGCACTGAACAACACAGTAGAACAGATGGACCTAACAGACATCTACAGAACTCTACACCCAAAAGCAACAGGATACACATTCTTCTTAAGTGCACATGGAACATTTTCCAGAATAGAACACATACTAGGCCACAAAAAGAACCTCAGTAATTTCAAAAATATTGAAATCCTACCAACCAACTTCTCAGATCACCAAGGTATAAAACTAGAAATAAATTTTAGAAAGAAATCAAAAAGGTTCACAAATACATGGAGACTTAACAACACTCTCCTAATAAATCAATGGGTTAATGACCAAATCAAAACAGAAATCAAAGAATATATGGAGACTAATGACAACAACAACACAAAGCCACAACTTCTGTGGGACGCAGCAAAGGCAGTTCTAAGAGGAAAGTATATTGCAATCCAGGCCTATTTAAAGAAGGAAGAACATTCCCAAATGAATAGTCTAAAGACACAATTACTGAAATTGGAAAAAGAAGAACAAATGAGGCCCAAAGTCACCAGAAGGAGGGACATAATAAAGATGAGAAAAGAAATAAATAAAATTGAGAAGAATAAAACAATAGAAAAAATCAATAAAACCAAGAGCTGGTTCTTTGAAAAAATAAACAAAATAGATCAACCCCTAGCCAGACTCATTAAGAGAAAAAGAGAATCTACACACATAAACACAATCAGAAATGAGAAAGGAAAAATCACGATGGACCCCACAGATATACAAAGAATCATAAGAGAATATTATCAGAATCTATATGCTAACAAGCTGGAAAACATAGAAGAAATGGACAACTTCTTAGAAAAATACAACCTTCCAAGACTGACCAAGCAAGAAACAGAAAAACTAAACAGATCAATCACCAGTGACGAAATCGAATTGGTAATCAAAAAACTAACCAAGACCAAAACCCCTGGGCCTGATGGATTCACCTCTGAATTCTACCAGACATATAGAGAAGAAATAACACCCATTCTCCTTAAAGTTTTCCAAAAAATAGAAGAGCAGGGAATACTTCCAAACTCATTCTATGAAGCCAGCATCACTCTAATACCAAAACCTGGAAAAGACCTCACCAACAAAGAAAATTACAGACCAATATCCCTGATGAACGGAGATGCAAAAATACTCAACAAAATATTAGCAAACCGAATTCAAAAATACATCAAGAGGATCATACACCGTGATCAAGTTGGATTCATCCCAGGGATGCAAGGATGGTACAACATTCGAAAATCCATCAACATCATCCACCACATCAACAAAAAGAAGAACAAAAACCACATGATCATCTCCATGGATGCTGAAAAAGCATTTGACAAAATTCAGCATCCATTCATGATTAAAACTCTCAACAAAATGGGTATAGAGGGCAAGTACCTCAACATCATAAAGGCTATATATGACAAACCCACAGCTAACATCATACTTAACGGCGAGAAGCTGAAAGCTTTTCATCTAAGATCGGGAACAAGACAGGGATGCCCACTCTCTCCACTGTTATTCAACATAGTACTGGAGGTCCTAGCCACAGCAGTCAGACAAAACAAAGACATACAAGGCATCCAGATTGGTAAAGAAGAAGTCAAATTGTCACTATTTGTAGATGACATGATACTGTACATAAAAAACCCTAAAGATTCCATTCCAAAACTACTAGAACTAATATCTGAATTCAGCAAAGTTGCAGGATACAGAATTAACACACAGAAATCTGTTGCTTTCCTATACGCTAATGATGAACTAACAGAAAGAGAAATCAGAAAAACAATTCCATTCACAATTGCATCAAAAAGAATAAAATACCTAGGAATAAACCAAACGAAGGAAGTGAAAGACCTGTACTCTGAAAACTACAAGACACTCCTAAGAGAAATTAAAGAGGACACTAACAAATGGAAATGCATCCCATGCTCTTGGCTAGGAAGAATCAATATTGTCAAAATGGCTATACTACCTAAAACAATCTACAGATTCAATGCAATCCCTATCAAACTACCAACAGCTTTCTTCAATGAACTGGAACAAATAATTCTAAAATTCATTTGGAACCACAAAAGACCCCAAATAGCCAAATCAATCCTGAGAAGGAGGAATCAAACAGGGGGAATTACACTCCCTGACTTCAAGCTCTACTACAAAGCCACAGTAATCAAGACAATTTGGTATTGGCACAAAAACATACCCACAGACCAGTGGAACAGAATAGAAAATCCAAACATTAACCCAAACATACACAGTCAATTAATATTTGATAAAAGTGCCTTGGATATACAATGGGGAGATGACAGCCTCTTCAGCAGCTGGTGTTGGAAAAACTGGACAGCTACATGTAAGAGAATGAAACTGGACTACTGTCTAGCCCCATACACAAAGGTAAACTCAAGGTGGATCAAAGACCTGAATGTAAGTCATGAAACCATAAAACTCTTAGAAAAAAACATAGGCAAAAATCTCTTGGACATAAACATGAGCAACTTCTTCATGAACATATCTCCCCGGGCAAGGGAAACAAAAGCAAAAATGAACAAGTGGGACTATATCAAGCTGAAAAGCTTCTGTACAGCAAAGGACACCATCAGTAGAACAAAAAGACATCCTACAGTATGGGAGAATATATTCATAAAAAACGTATCTGATAAAGGGTTGACATCCAAAATATATAAAGAACTCATGCACCTTAACAAACAGAAAACAAATAATCCAATTGAGAAATGGGCAGAGGACATGAATACACACTTCTCCAAAGAAGAAATTCAGATGGCCAACAGGCACATGAAAAGATGCTCCACATCGCTAATCATCAGAGAAATGCAGATTAAAACCACAATGAGATATCACCTCACACCAGTGAGGATGGCCAACATCCAAAACACAAACAACAACAAATGTTGGCGAGGATGTGGAGAAAAGGGAACCCTCCTACACTGCTGGTGGGACTGCAAATTAGTTCAACCATTGTGGAAAGCAGTATGGAGGTTCCTCAAAAAACTCAAAATAGAAATACCATTTGACCCAGGAATTCCACTCCTAGGAATTTACCCTAAGAATGCAGCAGCCCAATTTGAAAAGGACAGATGCACCCCTATGTTTATTGCAGCACTATTTACAATAGCCAAGAAATGGAAGCAACCTAAGTGTCCATCAGTAGATGAATGGATAAAGAAGATGTGGTACATATACACAATGGAATATTATTCAGCCATAAGAAGAAAACAAATCCTACCATTTGCAACAACATGGATGGAGCTAGAGGGTATTATGCTCAGTGAAATAAGCCAAGCCGAAAAAGACAAGTATCAAATGATTTCACTCATATGTGGAGTATAAGAACAAAGAAAAAAAACTGAAGGAACAAAACAGCAGCAGACTCACAGAACCCAAGAACGGACTAATAGTTACCAAAGGGAAAGGGACTGGGGAAAATGGGCGGGAAGGGAGGGATAAGAGGGAAAAAGGGGCATTACGATTAGCAGATGTAATGTTGGGGGGGCACGGGGAGGGCAGTACACCTCAGAGAAGACAAGTAGTGATTCTATAGCATCTCACTACGCTGATGGACAGTGACTGTAATGGGGTTGGTGGGGGGGACCTGATGAAGGGGTAGTTTAATAATCGTAATATTGCACATGTAATTGTAAATTAATGATAATAAAATAAATTATATTTAAAAAAATGGAAAAGTGCAATGTTGGAGGTATAGGCTGAGCATTGATGCATTCCCCAAAAATGGAAGAATAGGAAAAGCACAGCTGTCAGTTTTCAAAGCAATGATCAAATCCTACTTATAAGATTACAGGTGAAATCTTACTGGATTTCAAACCTCCCCTTATCTGGCAGTGAAAGAGTTTCCTTGAAAAAATCCTGATTATAATACCTGGGAAGAATTCCTTTGTTCTTTGTCATTTATGGTACTTGTTTACTTGACTTTGGGATAATTTTCTTTGACCTTTATTTCTGTTACCATAAGGGCTGGTTTGCTTGTGACTATTCTGATTTATATGCATTTTCCTGGCAAAATATCAATAGTGAATGAATGAATTCTTTGTTCTAAATATGTGTTATTTTCCCTTTCAGAAGTATTTGATTACTCTATAATTATCTCCTTAAAAGGGAACTGGACACTCTTCCTTCCTTGCACATATTTTGTGGGCAAGGCCAAGTTGCAAGGCTTCTGAATTGGCTTTAAAGGTCAAACACATGTTGGCTTTTGCAGATCAACACAATCCCTAAAAATAGTATGCTCTGGGTCTAGTTACTGATAGTCAGCTCCATAGAAAAGTAGCCATAACCAAAGATTTAATCTAGACAAAGTTTCTATGCTTGCAGACTATCCTCTTATATTTACTGGTTTCTTTGCTCAGTAGAATTTTGTTTTCCTTCAGTTTAATGGTGCCTACTTTGTAACTATCTGAAAATGTTAGTTTAGCAGGAAGGCATCATCCTTAACATAACTTTTAAAACTACAATGGAGCCCAATCAACTGAGAAGTTTTCATGTGGATACTTGAGGACACCACATGCCTGTTTATTGCTAAGGCTGCTTCTTTAACATCACTTCTTATAACAACAGGGCAAGTACATCTTGTTGCAGAACTTTGCACAAAAAAAAGCCAACATATATAAACATTCTGTATTTTTTCAATGCTCTGAGTTCTTCCAGATTGTTCACAGAGGTTACATGTACTTTTGGCAAGTAGTCTATCTTTACAAAGAATAGTTTTATCAATTGTTTTTCATCATGTAATAAGGATTAGTGGCTTTCAAGCCCGCAGTATCTGGATTCTTGCTACCCATTCCCAACTATTAGATTAAAGCCTATTTTTTTTTATGGTACGGCCCACTCCTAGTAGTCATATTCTGTTTTATTTAAGATTAAGATAAGGGGATTAAAGATGGTGGCATGAAATGTGAGACAGAGACCTCCTCCTAAAACCACATATAATACGAAAATATAATTAATACAACTAATACTGAAAGAGCAACAGGAAAGAAGGTTGCACCAGACTGCATACAGTTGGAGAAAAGAACAGACCTCAGAGAGCAGGTTAAAGTACCAAAGCCATGACCCAGTGGGACCCAAGCCCTTCCCTGACCCCAGCTCACTGAAGGGAGGAAGAGAAAATGAGCAGGGAACGAGTGGAGGCCTGGGACTGCTGAACACCCAGCCCAGGAGATAGATCTGCTCTGGGAGCATGAACCTACATTGCCTGGTGTTCTGGTGATTAGTGGGATTGGAAAGCTAAGATGGGTGGAATACCTGGAGAAACTGAGATTCCAGATGCTTGTGGAAAACAGAGATTCACATCTGACTGCTCTGGGACAAAAGAACGGCAGGCAGTCTGAGAGACTTCCAAAAAGCGAGAGGGCTGTTAAAGGGGCAAGGAGTGCACAGAGCTTACTGCTCAGGAGAAAGGACAGGTAGACAAAATTGTCCAGGTGTACTCTGCACAGCAGGTTGTGAACTTTCACAATCTTCAGGTGCTCCATCCCCTGGCTGACTATGCAGTTCCAAGGCCCCCCACTGTGATACACAGCCTGCTGTAGCTTCCTCCCGGCCAGCCTGCACCTGGCTCACGAAACGGCAAACCCTGCCCTGGCATCAGGCCAGCTGGAGGGAAGCCCCACCTATAGTAGCTACAGACATAAAGCCTAGAAGCTCACAATTGTGTGTTCAGCCCACTGGTCCAGCAGTGGAGACAGACATAGCAGCTGGGAAGCATGAAAGAGTTCTTTCCTCCCCTGAGGCACTAGCACCACTCCCCTGTGACCCCCTACATCGCTCCAGGGGCTGAGCAGCTCCAGAGAGTAGAGCTTCTGGGCAGTAGAGGGTGCCACATACAAATATGAAACATCAAAGGAACCTGCGTCAAAGTAAAATCTCAACACCACCAGAAAAAGGGTAGAATGAGACTGAATTAATTAACCTTCCTAAAAGAGATTTCAAAATAAAACTCATAAACATACTCATGGTGGTACAGAAAAATATTCAATAACTCAGGAATGAATTTAGGATGGAGATCCAATCATTGAGGAACAGATGGAGGGTATTAAAAGCAGATTAGAAACAGTGGAGGAGACAATAAATAAAATAGAAATTAGAGAAGAGGAATACAAAGAAGCTGAGGCACAGAGAGGAAAAATGATCTCTAAGAATGAAAGAATATTGAGAGAACTGTGTGACCAATCCAAACGGAACAATATTTGTATTAGAGGGGTTTCAGAAGAAGAGAGACAAAAAGGGATAGAAAGTGTCATTGAGGAGGTGATTGCTGAAAACTTCCCCAGGCTGGAACTCTCAGGCCATGGAGGTGCACAGATCTCCCAAGATAAGGGACCCAAGGAGGAAAACACCAAGACATATAATGATTAAAATGGCAAAGATCAAGGACAAGGCAGACTATTAAAAGCAGCCAGAGAGAGAAAAAAGATCACATACAAAGAAAAACCCATCAGGCTATCATCAGACTTCTCAGCAGAAAGCTTACAGGCCTAAAAGGAATGGCATGATATATTTAACGCAATGAACCAGAAGGGCCTTGAATCAAGAATATTTTACCTGGCAAGGTTATCATTTAAATTTGAAGGAGGGATTAAACAATTTCCAGATAAGCAAAAGCTGAGAGAATTTACCTCCCACAAATCATCTCTACACTGTCTTTTGGAGGGAATGGTATGGATAAATTATTGCTAAGGTTAAATAGCTGTCACCAGAGATAATATAAAGGGATAGACAAAGAGTACAGAATATGATACCTAATATATAAAGAACGGAGGAGGAAGAAGAAGGAGGAGAAAAAAAAGAACCTTTAGATTGTGTTAGTAATAGCATACTAAGTGAGTTAAGTTAAACTCTTAGATAGTAAGGAAGTTAACCTTGAACATTTGGTAACTACAAATCTAAACCCTGCAATAGCAATAAGTACATACCTGTCAATAATCACCATAAATGTAAATGGTATTAATGCACCAATCAAAAGACATAGAGTCACTGAATGGATAAAAAAACAAGACCTAACTATATGCTACTTACAAGAGACTCACTTCAAATCCAAAGATATACACAGACTAAAAGTGAAGGGATGGAAAAAGATATTTCATGCAACTAATAGGGATAAAAAAGCAGGAATTGCAGTACTGGTATCAGACAAAACAGACTTCAAAACAAAGTCATAAGAGAGAAAGAAGGACATTACAAAATGATAAAGGGTTCAATCCAACAAGAGAATATAGCTATTATAAATATCTATGCACCCAAAACAGGAGCACCTACATATGTGAAACAAATACTAACAGAATTAAAGGGGGAAATAGAATGCAATGCATTCATTCTATGAGACTTTAACACTCCACTCACTCCAAAGGACAGATCAACCAGGCAGAAAAAATGTAAGGAGACGGGGGCATTGAACAACACATTAGAGCAGATGGACCTAACAGATATCTACAGAACTCTACACCCAAAAGCATCAGGATACACATTCCTCTCAAGTGCACATAGAACATTTTCAAGAATAGATCATATACTAGGCCACAAAAAGAGCCTCATTAAATTCAAAAACAGTGAAATTGTACTAACCAGCTTCTCAGATCACAAAGGTATGAAACTAGAAGTAAATTATGCAAAGAAAACAAAAAAGCCTACAAACAAATGGAGGCTTAACAACATACTCCTAAATAACCAATGGATCAATGCCCAAATAAAAACAGAGATCAAGCAATCTATGGAGATAAATGACAAAAATAATTCAACACCACAAAATCTGTGGGACGCAGTGAAGGCCATGCTGAGAGGGAAGTATATTGCAATACAGACCTACCTCAGGAAAGAAGAACAATCCCAAATGAACAGTCTGAACTCACAATTAACAAAACTAGAAAAGAAAGAACATGACGCCCCAAGTCAGTAGAAGGATGGATATAATAAAGATTACAGCAGAAATAAACAAAATCAAGAAAAATAAAACAGTAGATAGAATCAATGAAAGCAGAAGCTGTTTTTTTGAGAAAATAAACAATATGGATAAACCAATAGCCAGACTTATCAAGAAACAAAGAGAGTCTACACAAACATAATCAAAAATTGGAAAGGAAAAATCACTATGAACACCACAGAAATACAAAGAATTATTAGAGAAGACTATGAAAAATTATATGCTAACAAACTGGATAATCTAGAAGAAATGGACAAATTTCTAGAAAAATACAACCTTCCAAGGCTGACATAGAAAGAAACAGAAAATCTGAACAGACCAGTTACTAGCAACGAAATTGAATTGGTAATCAAAAAACTACCTAAGAACAAAAACCCTTTACCAGATGGCTTCACCACTGAATTTTATCAAACATTTGGTGAACACCTAATATCCATTCTCCTTAAAGTTTTCCAAAAAGTGGAAGAGGAGGGAATACTTCCAAACTCATTCTATGAGGCCAGCATCACCCTAATACCAAAACCAGGGAAAGACACTACAAGAAAAAGAAATTTACAGACCAATATCGCTGATGAACATAGATGCAAAAACACTCAACAAAATATTAGCAAACTGAATTCAAAAATACATTAAAAAGATCATCCATCATGATCAAGTGGGACTTATTCCAGGGATGAAAGGATGGTACAATATTAGAAAATCCATCAACATCATTCACCACATCAACAAAAACCACTTGATCATCTCCTTACATGCTGAAAAAGCATTTGACAAAATTCAACATCCATTCATGATAAAAACTCTCAACAAAATGGGTGTAGAGGGCAAGTACCTCAACATAATAACGGCCATATATGACAAACCCACAGCCAACATCATACTTAACAGCAAGAAGGTGAAAACCTTTCCTTTAAGACTGAGAACAAGTCAAGGATGCCCAACCTCTCCACTTTTATTCAACATAGTTCTGGAGGTCCTTGCCACAGCAATCAGACAACACAAAGAAATAAAAGGCATCCCGATTGGCAAGGAAGAAGTCAAACTGTCCCTGTTTGCAGATGACATGATATTGTACATAAAAAACCCTAAAGAATCCACTCCAAAACTATTAGATCTAATATCTGAATTCGGCAAAGTTGCAGGATACAAAATTAATACACAGAAACCTGTGCATTACTACACACTAATGATGAACTAGCAGAACAAGAAATCAGGAAAACAATTCCATTCACAATTGCATCAAAAAGAATAAAATACCTAGGAATAAACCTAACCGAGGAAGTGAAAGATCCATACTTTGAAAACTACAAGACACTCATGAGAGAAATTAAAGAAGATACCAATAAATGGAAACACATCCCATGCTCATGGCTAGGAAGAATTAATATCGTCAAAGTGGCAATCCTGCCTAAAGCAATCTACAGATTCAATGCGATCCCTATCAAAATACCAAGAGTATTTATTCTTCAACGAACAAGAGCAAATAGTTCTAAAATTCATATGGAACCACAAAAACCCTGAATAGCCAAAGCAATCCTGAGAAGGAAGAATAAATCTGGGGGATTACGCTCCCTGACTTCAAGCTCTACTACAAAGCCACAGTAATCAAGACAATTTGGTACTGGCACAAGAACAGACCCATAGACCAATGGAACAGACTAGAGAACCCAGATATAATTCCACACATATATGGTCAATTAATATAGGATAAAGGAGCCATGGACATACAATGGGAAATGACAGCCTCTTCAACAGCTGGTGTTGGCAAAACTGGACAGTTACATGCAAGAGAATGAACTGGATTATTGTTCATCCCCATACACAAAAGTAACCTTGAAATGGTTCAAAGACATGTATGTAAGTCATGAAACCATAAAACTCTTAGGAGACAACATAGCCATAAATCTCCTGAATATAAGCATGAGAGACTTCTTCCTGAACGCATCTCCTCGAGTAAGGGAAACAAAAGCAAAAATGAACACATGTCTACATCAAACTAAAATGTTTCTGTACGGCCAAGTACACCATCAACAGAACAAAAAGGCATACTACAGTATGGGAGAATATATTTGTAAATGACATATCCGACAAGGGGTTAACATCCAAAATATATAAAGAACTCACAAACCTCAACACCCAAAAAGCAAATAACCCAATTAAATAATGGTCAGAGGATATGAAGAGACAATTCTCCAAAGAAGAAATTCAGATGGCCAACAGACACATGAAAAGATGCTCCATGTCGCTAATTATCAGGGAAATGCCAATAAAAACCACAGTGAGATATCACCTCACACCAGTTAGTATGGCCAGTATCAAAAAGACTAAGGTCAACAAATGCTGGCAAGGATGTGGAGAAAGGGGAACCGTCCTACACTGCTGGTGGGAATGTAAGCTAGTTCAACCATTGTGGAAAGCAATATGGAGGTTCCTCAAAAAACTAAAAATAGAAATATCATTTGACCCAGGAATTCCACTCCTAGTAATATACTCAAAGAATATAATTTCTCAGATTCAAAATGACACATACACCCCTATGTTTATTGCAGCACTATTTACAATAGCGAAGATACGGAGGCTATCTAAGTGCCCATCAGTAGATGAATGGATAAAGAAGATATGGTACATATATACAATGGACTATTATTCAACCATAAGTAAGAAACAAATCCTACCATTTGCAACAACATGGATGGAGCTGGAGGATATTATGCTGAGTGATATAAGCCAGGGAGAAAAAGACAAGTGCCAAATGATTTCCCTCTTTTGTGGAGCATAACAACACAGCAAAACTGAAGGAACAAAACAGCAACAGACTCACAGACTCCAAGAAAAGACTAGCAGTTACCAAAGGTGAGGGGTGGGGGAGGGCGGGTGGGGCAGGTGGGAGAAGGGGATTGAGGGGTATTATGATTGGCACACATGGTGTGGGGGAGATCATGGGGAAGACAGTGCAGCACAGAGAAGGCAAATAGTGATTCTGTGGCATCTTACTACACTGATGGACAGTGACTGCAATGGGGTATGGGGGGAACTTGATAATATGGGTAAACATTGTTTTTTCATGTGAAACCTTCGTAAGAGTGTATATCAATAAAACCTTTAAAAAAAGAAGATTAAGATGCTATTAAAAAAAGAATGAGGGAGTCTGAAATTCATCATTTTAAATAAAACATAAATATATGTCTCATAAAATAATTCAGGCATTCGTGGTTAACTATTGGCAGAGCATCTATCATTCTTAACAGGTGGCTTCTGTCTCTGGCTGTTCAGCCTTTGCCAGCACACAGTGATTCGAAAGAGGGAAATGTGCCTGAGTATTATATGCTCTGTCCTCTAACGGATAAAAACCAGGTATACCCAAAATAGCACCTGTTTAAATTCCATTATCTAGAACTTAGACATAAGGTCACCCTTCTCAGTAAGGGAAGCTGAGAAAGACAATCTTTAATTGTATATATATGTGACCAGTTGAAATCTCCTATGGACAGAGGTTAAGAACAGAGAGTGGGTAACAAGTCATAGTCTGACATGTACTGTGTTATTCAGAAACAACCCTAAATAGTTAAAGCAGAAAAGAAAGATTTTAATAGAGAGAATTAACTTTGAAAAACAATGAAAAGAAACGCCAGTGTGTGGGCTCTAGACTGGAACAGAACATTTCAGAACTGACACATCCAGGGATTGAGTCCACCAGTGGATATACTGAATACAGACATTCCACTTTAAAAGCAACTTCATAACCAGAAAGTTGAGAATTAGCTGACCCCAATATTTTTGCCACAGCTACCTCAACACCAACTGAAGTGAAGAATGGACCCTGGAATATTGCTTTAGAAACCAGCATCTTGCTTGCCAGTGGAAAAAGGAAATACAAAGCAACACAAATATTTCTTGCTTCCACTTTCTAAAATTTGTGCAAATACATCTCATTGGTAGAACCTAATTGTCATCCTGACTCCAGGTTGCCAGGGATGTGGGAAGTCTCACTTTAAAGTTTCAGAATCCACAGTTAGACATGTACATGAGGAAGAAGTTCGGAATGGTGTTTAATGAACCAATCCACAGCCTTCACCAGTTCTTCTAATGAAAGATGAGCACCCAGGCAAGGCAGGTATTGTTAAAGTATTACTTTATTCCAACTGAATGCTCTTTAATGAACCTTTCATCTGTGTTGATTCTTTAGTAATTGAATAATCCTTTAAAATAAAATGATTGGGTTAATTTCACAAAGAATGTTATGAAACCCAGTTTGTATAAGGCTTGGAAATATCAATATCAATTTCTTGCTCCTTTATCCTAGACTCTAAATAAATAGCGTTTTTGAAGGTCTGAAAGTTCTATAAAGATTTCATACTTTATTGATTCACGTATTCCCTCCTCCTTCACTAAAATGAATGAAAGAACAAAAGATTTACTTTTAATATCCCAACAATGCAGCTGGCTTAACTTCAAAATAACATGAGCAAGACATTTCCCTTTCTTTGCCAGTTCCCTAATATTTGAAATAGGGATATACAAATAACTTTATCATCTCAGCAACTGCCTTCACTAGTTTTTCAACAGTATGTTATATTCAGATCACTCTGCCAAGCAATGGGGCTAGGAGAGAAAAGTTGTCCTTGGAACCTCCATGACAGCCGAGACCTGTCTGGCTTGTTTATCACACTATCCCAGCACCCAGCAGCTTCTAAGCACTCAGTAGATACCGTATAAGAATTCTTGACTTAATAAGTGAGGTTCTACTTTTAAAAGGGTTTATGCAAAGAATATTAGTAAGGGAATAA
>JAVSCE010022660.1:0-22486 GCA_032199065.1 Smutsia gigantea | reverse complement strand
CATTCTCCTTTGAAAATCTGAACAATGTTTACATGTTTTTTACTCTTGCCAATTACTGCCTACAGTGATGAGAAAACACATGTCAATTCATCTCCTGTCTTGTTTACATGAATCTGTGGTATATATGCATAAGGCACATGTGTGTGTATGTATTGTCTGTTTCTCACTGTGGAAAAAGTGATCTTTCTAACTATAAAGCATCCAGTGTTTTCCATTAGGTCTCATTTGTTACACATTTCTGCTTTTAAATTACTTCTGAGCCACAGAATCTGGCAGGCCCCATTGGAAGGCATTTGAGGATAACTACTCTGTCTGGATCCCAGCCATGTACAGTATTTGAAAGCAAAGAACGAAGCAAGGCAGATTGAAATTATTTCCCTGAATGTTTAACAGTTTTCGAAAGAACAATTAAAATGAAAACGAAATCCTTCATTGGTGCATGCTTAGAAAATACCAAGGTTTCTCCATCTTTCCTTTGGTACATCTGAAGACCAACTTGAGTTTGTCTTTAAGCCTTTGCTAATCAGCAGAAAGCAAACTGGCAGAACTGCTAATCCTATATGACCTAAGAATAATGTTAAAAGGAACCAAATAGTCTAATGGGTTAATCATTCTTCCCCTCTTAAGAGTCAGATTCAAATCCAGCAGCGAAGCAAATCTTGACCACGGGTATTATCCCAGTAATTCCTCAAGAGAATTCAAATTTCATCATCTAGTTTTAGAATTTCTAAACCTCTTAATAATATTAAGTGTGTTGAGCAATGCTGACCTCAGACTAATAACAGAGAAGTAGTGGAAAAAACTCAGGCTTTGGAGATAGACAGATGCAGACTCAGATCCTGGCTGTCCCCCAGCTCCTGCACAGAGCTGCTAATGCGTGTTCAGCCCTGACCAAGTGCCAGGCACTGTGCTGGGTGCCTTAGGCATGTCATCTCATGAGGGACGTAGTGTTATCTCCATCTTATAAATTTCAGAGGGTGAGTAACTTGCCAAACTTATGTAGCTCTCAGTGGAGCTGGAGCTCCAGTCCGGGCGTGTAGCTTTAAAAGCCCTTGCTTTGTCTAGCCATTCTGCCTCTCTGCTGTTCAGATTTCCTGAGTTACCAGCTCTGATGTTACTTACAATTCCAGTGTTGCACCAGATTGCATGGACCTCTAATAATATTTTAATCAAACTGAATGTAAGGCATACATTTGAGTATTTTCAGGAGGTTTAAAAAAATCTAGGTACTAATATTTCTAAATATTATAATTTTATATTTAGAAGTAATATAATAAATTGCAATAAATCAGCAAATAGCCATTTTGGTCACTTAAGAGAGAAACTGGATGGAAGTTGCTTCCCCTTGTTGGAGTGCAATCAATCCTAGAAAACAGAATGAGGGCTTTAGAACTATTATTTGTGAAGTTTTAAATAAAACATGGGTCTATGTCCTTTCCCAAGATAAAGCTTATGCCTTAGCTGGCGTTCAGCAATTTCACGCTGTATCAGGAATTGTCAACGACTTGAGTATGGCTCGTCATCCCTGAGGCTCAGCAGGCCGGGATGCAACTGGCCTTGTCGTTTTTGTAGCTGAACCAGGTGCCGCTCTGCAACCTGCCTTTCCCTGGAAAAGTTGTAACTTAACCCCGAATTCTGAATGTCCTGACCTCCAAAGGAGAAGACTAGTATTGAATTATTACATTTCCTTTATCTTCTGCTGTTTTCCTCGGAGCGGGTGTTTGTGTGTGCAGGAGCGTGTCAGTGATTTCAGCTCCATAGTCTCCCTTTAACTTTCACCACATAGCTGTAAAATGCTGCTTTGGGAGAATTTTATTTCCCCACTTACAGGAAGTTTTAGCCCTCGTTTCTAAAAGCTTAGGCTGGAATTGTCTTACACACACAACGAGAATTCTGGGCTTCATTACCGCCCAACTCCCATGCGGAACCTGAGGATTGGAGAGAATGCGCCTAGTAGAATCTGGGCGACCGAAAGCGTGCTTGACGCCAGGCGGGGGTGTCCGTGGAGAGGAGGCAGCCAGTACTCTAACCTATCTCACCTTGAAGTTACGTGGGTGTCTTGCCAATGGGTTTCAACCCCGGACAAGTTCACTATGGATTCAATGTGACCAAAGAAATGACAGTAGAACATTCTTGGGGTGAAAGGATTATTCCCAACTTTATTTCCACGGCGGCAGATCAGTCACTAGAATCCCATCCAATCAGAGCGAGTCTGCATGCAGCAAGCCGGTCTTGGCCTGTGGGCCTCTGTGGCCTTCTGTCCTCGGCACTGCCACCACTCCAGCCTCTGCTCTGCTCTCCTGCAGCCTTGCAGCCGTGCCACCGTGTCGCCCAGAGCACTGGGCAGAGAGCTCTTTATATAGGGTCAATAACAACGTATTTCCCACACATGTGTAGTGAGCTAGCCAACCAGGGCCAGGTGAGAATCCTGGCCACAGGAACCTTCACTTTATCCACAGTAGGGCATAGAACAGGGACACCCCCTCACTGCCTGCTGCTTGAATCGGTGAGATGCAGAGCCCCTGCGTTTGGGCTGAAGTAAAGGCTTTAAGTTTTTTTGTTGCTTAGCAAGCCTCATTCAATGACACAGAAACTGATGAAAGCAAAACAGTTGAACTTGAGACAAAATAGGAAGGATTGAGAGAATGGAAGGAAGGAGGGGGCCCGGGGGGCAAGGAGTTACCCATGATGCTAAGGGATAGAATGCCGACAGCTGGCCTGAGTCCTGTAGGTATTGGCATGGTGGGGATACGCCTGCAGTTTCCAGAGTTTGGGCTTCATAGGGATCTTTCCCATGTTCAATTAGGGCAAGAGCCATGATATTTGATTTAATAATTACCATGGAGTCAGATGAACTCCCTTCTTTATCCAATTACGATATTCACCTTCAAAATGAGTTCTATTTTGATTTCCAGGAATGGGCTGAAAATCAGCCCTTATCTTTAGTAAACTCAAGAAAGATTACTTTGTATCTGAAGTTTTTGCATTAGTAATGGAGTCATTCCAGGTACTTTGAAGTTTCTCATAGCCTGAAGAGATGCCAATTAACCTTATAGCTGAAGTAATTTACAGTGAAAATACAGACAGAAATGAGCAAAACCGTATTTCTGTGAATATCTTACTGTTATTCTTAAAATGGTGAGATACAGGAATAAGATAAGGTTTTTCACAGTTCTTTAATGCTACAGCATGGTAATTGTACGTGTTAATAATAAAGGCATAGCAGGGGATTAGAAGTTTTAGTCACTGCTAATAGCAGTTTAAAAAAATCCCACAGCAGGGTCAGATATGTGGGAAAGGATTACAGTGAAGGCACGGCTTAGCTCATAGGGGCTTATTACGGATCAGCAAACCAGGGCCTCATCAGATACGAAATACAGGTGTATTCTCAGAATTGTTTTACTTTGGGCCACTCGATACCCATCACAATACATACATGGAGTGCCCTAATGGAGAAGTTGCCGCTGTGCTTTTAAGTGTTCGGCCTCTTGCTAGTTGGCGCTTTTAGGTGGCCATGACTTTAAAGAAAATGGTACAGTAGATTTGTTCAAGCCATTCCCTTCTGTCACTTTCTCAACTGTTTTCTCTGCTTCGTTGAAAGTTCTTCTCCTTCCTAATTTGAACTGCCACCTTCTTTATTGCTCTTGATGGCTCCTAGCATATTTCACTTCACAATGCTTGACTCTTTAGGAAAAGCTTTACTTGGTATATACTGTAATTTTTGTTCTTTTGCTTCCAAAAGCCAAACTTGGAGTCGTTCTGAGTCATAAAGGACAGGTTTTCCCCACCTTACTATTTAATTTACTTGAAATCTAAATCTTTGGATTAAAAAAAATAAAAGAACAAACATTTTAAAGGGGAAACTCTGTATAATACTGAGTAGTGAATATTTAGAAGTAATTTAAAAAGTCACCTATAAGTGTTTTACTTAAAATTTTCATTAGCTCTTGTTTTCCCTAAGCTTTAAAACTGTACATCTTAGAGAAATAAATACCCACAACCTAATAACAGCAAAAATATACAGCATCACTTCTTAAATGCTAAATCGCTAGAAGTTCAGCAGAACAAAGCCAGGTGTATCTGATGGCCGCGGGACTTTGTGTGCATTGAGCTGAAGGTTAATCGCTGCTGTTCGCTTCCTTGACACTGTTAGCTGAGAGGGAAAGGATAGCACCCCCTTCTTTCATCAGAATGTGCAATCAGCATGGCAGAGTTGGTATTAAAATCTAGTCCACCTACAGAAAAGTTTTGATCATGGCTAGTAGGTAAACGTTGAGTGATGGCTTTACTGGAGCAAACTTGTTTTTCATCAATTCATTGATAGCTAAAATCCTTAAACCTCAGAGAGTATTCTTTTTAAGTAATTTGTTACCTATAATCACAATTCTAATTTCAATTAAGAAAAAAACGTCTCTCTACCATTAGGAAGTCTAAAGGTTCAAATCCAATTTTCTGAACATCTTAAGTTTTTAACCCCTTTGAAGAAAAGCACAGACTAATTTCAGAGTTGTAAGACACTTCAGAGATGTAGTCTAATGTATAAGGAAACACGAGCTCTTAAAATAATTCTTACCAAGTATTTATATTTTCCAGAAATGTAATGCTAACCATGTATCTTTGTCTTGAGAACCCACTGGGGGCCGTGATGGTGTGTGTGGTATGTCATTTATAGTACCGGTTTATTATGAGTTATTATGCTGTATAGAAAAGCCACCAGGGCTCTTTGGTGAAGTGTCTCACAGTACTCTGAGCCCTGGGGGTCATATTGAGCAACGTGAGCCTTCCCCAAAGATCTCTGACTCTGACATTTGACTACTTAATAGCTGTCACTCTGAATCTTCCTGCCAACTACTTGTACCCTGAAATCTATTGTTATCAGTGGGACTGTCTTCAGCAACCCTATTCCCCACAGGATGCTTGCAAAACATGTAAAAATTTGTAGAAGAGAAGTTACGAGGGGACAACAGAGGTTGCTATGTAAATCCAGTGTGTGAATTTTTGACCACAGCATTTCTGCTCAGAAGCCATTTTGGTCTCTGGTCGGCTTTTGGCTGTTTCGAAAAGGCAGCATTTAGGGGTGTCTGCGTTACAGACGCGGGAGTGATTATCCTAGTTTTCAAGTGCTTTTTCTTTTTTTTTTTTCTCAAGTGCTTTTTCTTGACTAAAAAGTGAGTGGACATATTAAAATGGATGTGTGTATATGTAATGCAATTTTTTAATTAAAGTTTTTTTTTCTCTTTCAAACACTCCAAATGGGATATTACTGAAAATGTTTTAGGTGATTGGGAACACTTACATCATAGGTCACAAACTAGCACCTATGCCAAATTTGGCCCCGCAGTATGATTTTTGGCCTCTACATTTTTGTTGTTGTTTTAATGCAATTAGGTCCTAACTCTTAAAGTGGATTTATGTCTCATTCTTTATAGAGGGGGTTGGAGGGGAGGACCAGACGGTCCACCACTACTGACTGTGAATTCTGCCTTGTCCGGATCCGCTGCTTCCTTTTGATGGGACACCTCTCCACGTCACTGCCTTTGCCGCTGTTCCGTGTTGCTCTTTCGTGCTGACACCAAGGGTTGGTGCTCATGCAACATCAGGCTCACCCTGTCCATCCCACCCTGACAGTTTTCTTCATCTACCTGCCTAATGCCTATAAATCATTTGACCACTAATTTTTACATGAATAAATCAGTCCTAGATAAATCATAAGAAAGCTTTTACACCATAAGCCAAGTAAAATGTATAGGTAAGATTCATCTCCACTATTTAAAAACAAATACATTATCATTTTGCTTCTTTTAGAAAAGATAGCGCCGTCTTTAAAATCACATTATATTTAGCTCTTAGATATCCTATTTTTTATTTTTAGTCTATAAATGCATTACCTAAACTTAATGCTTTTGGTATACTAGACGCCTTAACTTTTGGAGTACTGCATTAGCTTAATTTGTCATTTAACATTTCTTTCTCAATTAATTGGAGAATAAATACTATAGTCCAGCAAAGAGGAGCAGTCATAACTGAATGTATTTTCTTCTAAGGTAGTTATTAATACTCTAAGATTAAACACCTAGGATTTCTAAAGGGAAAGTGATTTGTGAGTTACATTGTTGTTTTGCTATTTCCCATCATGAAGGGAAGGCTTCGTTTTCAAGAGCAAATCCTGTTCCTAATAGTAACAATAACAGTAGAGTCATATCTTGATGCTTACTTCCAGTCTGTGTACTTTACATACAGTAATTTATCCTCATAGTATCTGTAAGGCAGTTCTTATATTATCCCAGTGCTACAGATGGGGAAAAAATGAGGTATGTAAAGGTAAGAAAACATACTATAACTGGTCACAAAACTGGTGAGAAATCCAAGATACAAATCCAAGTTTGCTGTCTTTGTAAGCACTTAACCACCATGCTATTTTCCAAAAGTAAAAGGAGACACACACTTCCTTCAACTCTTCTCCCTCAAAAAAACAGAAAATGAATTCCCATTTTGCATAATGAAATCATTGCATTATCAGCGTGTTAATGAAAATGCTGATTTTCTTTGCATGAAATGTTTTAGCTTAATTTTGAAAATGTACCATATAGATATTTCTGCTGCCTGAAGGGGCATTTTTAATATTGTTTTTTCTTTCGGTTGTTAAGAGGTAGTCAAACGTAAATATTTACCAAATACTGAAACTAAAGCTTTTCAGACCAAATTAAAGCCATTACGAAGACAGGTAATTATGTTTAGACTTGTTATCAGTAGTGAACCTTAATTCTTAAATATATTTGAAGGTTCAAATAAAACCTTAATTCAAAGACCTTTTTAAAAAGTAAATAAAGACCTTTTCTTCCTAATGTCTCTACTTTGTAGTCTACCTGCTTAGAATCCAGTACACCAACCACTAAACTATAACTTCTATATCACAGCAATTATCATGAAAGTTGGCAATCATAAAAATAATCAGCAAAAGCCTCCATGAGCCAAAAATTGACTTAATTTATGTTTGAAATGAAAGAATATTCTAGTCGTGTGTTTATTTTGAATTATTTTTCCATTTTAAAAGTAATATAACCATAGTATAGGAAAAAGAAGAAACAATATCCCCTCTTCCCATGCCACTGAAAAAGAGGAAGCAGTAGCTATGGGTATTTTGATATATTTCTTCACAGGCTTTTTTCCTATGTACTTTATTTTTTTATTTTTAGTTTATTTTGATATCACCAATCTACAATCAAATGAGTAATATTATGGTGATTACATTACCCCCTTCATCAGGTCCCCCCCACCTACCCCATTACAGTCACTGTCCATCAGCGTAGTGAGATGCCATAGAGTCACTACTTCTCCTCTCTGGGTTGTACAGCCCTCCCCGTGCCCCCCTAACATTACATCTGCTAATCGTAATGTCCCTTTTTCCCCCTTGCCCCTCCCTTCCCACCCATCCTCCCCCGTCCCTTTCCCTTTGGTAACTGTTAGTCCGTTCTTGGGTTCTGTGAGTCTGCTGCTGTTTTGTTCCTTCAGTTCTTTCCTCAGTTCTTTCCTATGTACTTTAAAACAACAACATATATGTATCATCAGACTTTCATATGTTTCTGTATTCTGCCTTTTTAAATAACACTTTACAGATACTTCATAGCATAATTATAGTGTTTTCATACCATTTTAATGGTTAAGTAATACATATGGTTCTTAATGGACAAGCTAGGGACTGGTACATTTTTTCTTCTAAATCTAAGGGACTGCTCTGACAAGTTAGGGAGAGGGATGTTCAGTTTCTCAACTGTAACTGTCTTCCAAGGACCAGCAAAGATCCCATGGTGTGGAGAGGGCCTTACATGGCACTAAGGAGGCCCCCCAGTTATGAGTCCTCATGCCCCCACCACTAAAATGCCCATGATGCAAGCCACCATGATCCCTCCGTGCTTGACACATCTGCATCTTCATTGCCCCGTCAGGCAGAGGAATCCTGTTAGGTCTGCATCCACTGGCTCTTTGAGCTCTGCCTGCATAGACCAACCAAATAACTATTTCTCCTACTATTTCATAGGCCACCCACTCCTGTTCTCACTTGGATAGGTCTCCCTTCTGTGGCCACCAGCCCATAGCTCTCAAAGACGTGCGTGCCTCTCTCTTCCATTCCCACCAACAGGCTCACTTGGTCTGATCCCATTTAGGAGCACAGGTTTCCAGAAGATGTGCAGAAGTTGGACTGTCTGCAAGTAACATCTGCGTCTGGCTGGCTGAGACACCATCACCTGACGCCGCAAAGAGAAATGTAATGCCTGGTCACTCAAGAACAGTAGGGAGAGGAACGCGAAACAAACACCAGTCACCGTCTATGCTGCTCAGACACAGTCACGCAGTGTTACCTTTGGCATGCTGCAGTTTGCTGACCATTCCCCCTTTCTTAGACCATTGTTGCTCATCATGTTTACAGTGGAATAAATAACACTCCAGTGAACATTTTTGTGCATCAGCTTTTTTCTGTGATTTCCTTAGGGTAAATTCTTGGAAGTAGCATCACTAGTTACGAAGGTTTCTTTTTTTTTTTTAATGACATTTTAGATAATAATGCCATCAGAATGCTTTCTAACACTGAATTTGAAAACTGAGTAGAACCTTCTGTGGGGTACATCTGTGTAGTGAGTGGAGCAAGCTTTCAAAGTCATTCCCCTTTTCATTCAACTTTTTCTAAAATGCTGCATATTTGAGCAATTCTTTTAATGAAATTTTCACATAACCAGACTCACTGAGCATGCTGAGTTACTTGAAAGGAGCTGATAATTCAGTGAATGATTCAGTGGCTGCTGCGTGTTCAGCCTGAATAGTAGCTCTTCGGTGAGCAATCGCTCCTGTGGTTTTGCCTGTGTTAGATGTGGCCCCATCTGTGTACATCTGCACATGCTTTTCTCTACTCATTATCAGGGTAGGAGCTCTTACTTAGCTAAACATTAGTTTATTAGCTATTTATTTTAGTTATTTTGCAATCAACTACTTTGTAAATTAACATTTCACAGATGTGTATGAGTAAATACAAATAAAAATCAATACTAAATTATACAATTGTTAACATCTATTGGCTTTCATCCAGCTATAATGGGAAAGAATCAGACTGACCTTAAGTCTCTTACCAGTTGTTATGGGTTGAACTGTGTCCCGCCAAAATTCACATATTGAAGTCTTAACTCAGAACGTGACCTTGTTTGGAAATAGCCATTGCAGGTGTAATTAATTAAGATGAATTTGTATTGAGGTAGAGTGGGCCCCTAATCCAATATAATTGGTGATAGGAAAATTGGGACACAGATGTACATGGGCAAGGAGAATGCCATGTAAAAATGGAGGCAGAGATCAGAGTGGTACAGCAGAGGCCAAGGAATGCCACAGATTGCCAGTAAACCACCAGAAGCTAGGGCAGAGGTCTGGACCCGATTCTCTCTCAGAGCATTGAGAAGTAGCCAATTCTGCTGACACCTTGATCCTGGACTTCTAGCCCCCAGAACTGTGAGAGAGTCATTTCTGTTGTCGAAGCCACCCAGTCCATGGTCATTTTTATGGCAGCCCTAGCAGACCAATACACCAGTTCAAGAATATTCAGCTCCCTGTGGTCTTCCTCTGTAAAGGGGCCACCTTCATATTTTTTCTACTTTTTATCTCATATACCTCCTCTAGCCATTAAGTAGAAATCTAACCATGTGTTAGATGTTTCTGAAAACCAAATGGTATCTTTATGAAGAAGGTAAATTTTAGTGGTAGTATAGATTGTCCTTTTGCAAAGAAGAAATCAAGTCGTACCAAATTGTTTTCCAATATTTGGCTGCTAGAGGGTAGTTACCATGCCCCTTCCCCGCCTTCCCCTTGGCATGGCTATCTTTGGAGGGAAAAAAATGCTCAAATTAAAAAAAATAAATGACCTATTTGAGAACCATGGGTACCTCTTTTCCCTTTTTAGGTTAGTTACCCCCTTTCTTTGTCATCTAGAACAAATTTTGGTCACATCAGTGCCAAAGTTTCGATCATGTGCTGTTCGCCATTCATGTCCATTCTGTTACCATCCTTCAAGGATGATGCATTAAGCAAACTTTATGTGTTCTCCACTGTCTCTAAATCCAAAGACCTCTCTTATTTTAGCCAGAAATGTTTCTAGCTCTTCATCAGCTTCTTCATCTGAGGGCTTGTATGATCTTTGTGCTCATGTCAATTAAGGTATTTCATGACTTCTCCTGGTTGCAGGTCCACATTACCATTTTGTGTATTTGTCCTGTTTCAGCTTCCCAATTTCTGCATTCTAATTATCAACCTGTATTCTCAGTTGAAAATAAATTTAAAATTATTTTGATTGTTAAAGTGCACAGTCAAAACCAGAAGCAAAACACTGCTTCTTTGAAACTAGCTTGGAAAACCTGGGTAAAATGTTAGCTATGTGGTTATCTTAGGGCCAGCCCTGAAATCATTAATTCTAGCATTTTGATTCCTTTGGACTAGGACCGGTCCAGTGGGCAGAGGCCTGGTCAGAGTCTGTTCTTACAGCAAAAGCATAATCTGTTCCACTTTGAAACAACTTTCACACTAATACTGTCTTGCTTTTCCTGATTTTTCTATCAGCTGGGCTTAAGTGTAGCTATACACACACAAAAATAGTGGTTAATATTTCTCTCTCATGTAAAAAAACCTAGGAGGTGGCTGTCTAGGGCTATCAAGGTGGCTCTACACAGTCATTAGAAACTCATGGTCCTCCCAATGCTTCATTCTATAACTAGGGAGTAAAATCTCCCTTAAAACAGACTTTCTGGAAGTTTCATGGGCTAGTTCAGATCATATCTCATTGGCTGCAGTGTAGTTACATGGTCAGACCTAGCTGTGAAGGAGACTGGGAAATGTAGTCCTTTGGGTAGGCAGCAATATGCCCAGTTTTAAATCACAATTATTTTACTAAGATATGTATTCACTAATGATACAAAAATTACAGTTTTTCTGGAATTTTCTGGTTTTTCATGGCATATTTTTTTAAACCCTAAAGTTAAAAAAAAATTTTTATGAAGGACACACAAAATTAATACATATAAAAGTAACTTTCTATAGATTTTATTTGTATTCCTATGTCAAAAAATAAGACAAAACAAAAACAAAATACAAAAAAAGAAAAAAAAAACCACAAACATATATACCTTTGGAAAAGAATTAAAACTGTCTCCAAAATTGAATAAAATTGATATTCCATAAAGACATACCACCATATTCTGTGGCTCCCTCTAACATGCCACTGTACTGTGTGCCCTTCAGAACACCAGTATCCCAGTGTGAGAAGCAAGGCTGCCCTGTCAGATGGCAACATTACACAAGTTTTGATATAGATATGTGACATTTTGATTTAGGTATTTTGCCACAGACATTAGCCCACTAAAGACAGTCTGGTAGCCATTTTAGTACAGGACATTTTGACACAAAACAAGGAAGCAAACTTCTCAGAGATCACTGCTGCTCACAGATACTGTGTCTATTCTTCTAAACCTCATAAGTAAGAGGGTATGTATATACATTATAGATACAACCTGAGTATTAAGAAAAAAGACATTCCCAGTGGAATACTGCATCAAGGGTTATAATGGTTTAAGTACTAAAACATTTTTAAAAATGGCCTCCTCAATGGTTGACTCAGTTTACCAGTGGCAGTAGGCATTGTAAATATTGTAATCTTGGGCAAAAAGTGGCTATTTTTATTTGCAGTTTTTTCTTGCCATGATTATCTACTTACATGATTTTTTGAATATCCATCCATCCATTGTCTACCTATCTATGCTTATTTCTTTTTGCAGTTTTATTCAAACATCATTCACATACCATACAGTTCATATATTTAAAGTGTACAATTCAATGGGTTTTTTTGTATGTTCACAGAAGTGTGTAACCATCACATTTTTTCTTTTTTATATATATATATTTTTAACCTTGTGGATTTCTTGTGTGATCTGATTTGAAAGAGCTTGGAATTTAACTATCACAATATGTTGCACTTACACTATTTTCAATTTTGTAAATTGTCAATATTTTTAAAGTGCTTTCTTTCTAAAGTAATCATAGCTGTCAGCCTTTATAATTTCTGGTTTTAGTGATAGACTTGGCGAGTCCTTTCCAACCCAAAATTCACAGGACGGTTCTCCTAAATTTTCTTCTGATACTCTTCTAAACCATCAAACACTCGGATTTTTCTTTAACATCTCATGTGCAAAGCAGATATTCTCGCTGCAGCTCTCCAGCCTCATGAAATGGAGCAAGGGGAAAGAATGGCTGAGCCCCAGGTTGGGAGTTGATAGCTGCACTTATTACTTAGTAATAAAAGGTGGTATTTTATATGTGACAAGGTCACATGTCCTTGCCAAAATGTCATGTTTCATTTTCTCACGCCCTTTGTTCAGCTGGATGTGGAAATCAGAATATATAGATGTTATTATCTCCTTTTGCAAATTGACTACCCCTCTTTTACTAGGAAGGTACTTGCCTTTCTTTGTTTATACAATCAAAAGTGTGTCTCTATATTTATGAAAAGGGCAGTTTTTCCTAGGATTCATAGAAGTTTTGCCTAAGTGTGGTAGAAAAACTTAGGTATAAACTGCTACTTAGAAACTTGTAGTTATGTCATTCATTTAATTCCTGGAAATACCTTTGGTATGTAAAAATCTTCTAATTGCCATGTATTTCTTTTTGAAAGAGGAACGTTGCTTTGGTCCTTAACTGTAGTATTTCCACTTAAAAGACACTGTCGCCTCTATGCTGCCCCCTTATGTTGATATGTATAGTCCACTGAGGGGATTTACCTTAACCCTTGCTCAGCTGAGTCTTCCCATGTTTGGGACAATCTTTTCTTACAATCATTTCAGTCATTCTTTTTACCTGGATTTTTTCTTGTAAGAAGAAAATTCCAAAGATTTCTAGGTTTAACTTTTTCTAGTAGCAAAATGACTGTTTTTATTTTATTTTATACTTATTAAAAAACCTTATGAATGCCAAAGATTAGGATTAGATCTACTTTCTATTGACCAATCTTGGAAAAATGCATCTAATTTAAATAGTATGAGTGAAATTTTAAACTCAAACAGAAAAATAGGAGTGTCTGGGTGTTTTGCATGAGTGTGAACATATGCCTAAAGCTTGGAGTTAAAAAAAAAAAAAAGCAGGTGGCTTGTTCTTCAATCTTTATTTGCCAGAATTAGAGAAAGAAAAACATTACTAACAATGCATAAAAAGATTACATGAAATAAAAAATTATACTTTGGTGTCTTAAGTTGGATTCGCTCTGTGACACTTTCTGAGTTGTTTGGGGTGTCATGAGATTGGAGGTGAGGGGACAGCCCAGTGGAATCTCTGTGAAACACTGGTTATAAATTGTTAAAGTAGATCTTATTAATTCACCAGGACTTTATAAGGGCCAGTTGTGAACCTGAGGCTGCATTTCATCATGTTTGTGGGCTGAAGATCTCATAAATTTTGAAACCACATGTCTAGTTTGTAAATGCCTGTTAAGAATGAATCTGACCTTACATGTATTGTGGGGCTTTTGCTAGGATTAATTAGCTGATATTTGCCACATTTTATGAAGATGAAAAGCACGTGTAGGTGCTAAGAGGCATATGAACATCGACATATTTTTTAGATAATGAGAGCTTAATCTTAGAAACTCATAGTTGAATTCTCAATTCAATTTAAAACTTGCCCTCAAATTAGTATTACAGAAATGTTTACGTTGTTGGAACACAGTTTCCCCAGCTAGTTAGAGGTAGATAAGATAGGCTCGGTGGCCACACATGTGAAGGTAAGCAGTTGATCACAGAGTGAAAAGCCATTAAGCACCAATTTGTGGCTTAGGTATCAAATTAGACTAACAAGTTAAATAAAACTTCTTCCAGTAACACAATAAAATTCAGTCTAATCTTTAAAGTGTAATTTCATTTTAATCTTCCCTTTGTTAATCAAATTGGTCAGAATTCAAATCTAGTCTCCACCATCTCAGACAAATTACTTAAACTTTCTCAATTTCAGTGTCCTTACCTATAGGATGTAGAGGTATAGTTTTTATAGGAGTTGCTTGAGGCTGGCATTTGCAATTCTACTAGGGTGCTACTTAGTACATGGTAAGTGTTCAACAAATAGACATTGTCTTTCTACCTCTTTTTTTATTCTATTTAAAAGATTATCATTTTAGTGAGAAATCTCCTGTGATGTCAGATTTGTATTGTGGAAGAAAGGGATGTGAAGTTTTAGAAGAAAGAACCAACAAGGGTAGAAGGGGTAAGCAATGTAAATGAAAGAAATCTTAATGGCTTTTATGCTTGGGTGTTGGACAGGTGCATGGGACTGATGCTCTGCATTTACCATAGGCCCCACCCACCCTGGAGTGTCAAACCCAGTCCATTTCCTCATTTATGTGACCAATCACCTGTCCCCTGAACGCACTTGCAGTTTTGATCTCTGATAGATCTTCATCACATCATCTTATTTTCTAGTCATATAAATGTAGAGCTTTTAAATTTCTACAGGTGTGAGGAAGGAAAGGGGAGAACATAAAAAAACTGATCGTATCCTCAAGAAATCTGGCTGAAGTGTGATTGGAGACTGGTTGAGACCATGTGCTAAAGTTAGATTTTGAAATAGAATTCATGTGGAATCTGAAAACTCAGGGTTAGAATGTGTACTCCAGCATTTATTGGCTGTGAGGTCTTAGATAAATTCCTTGAGCCCACCCAATGCCTGGTTCGTTGATGGTAATTAACCTGTTGTTAGTTCTCTTTGGGTGATTGAGAGTTGAACAGTTCTGTATTAAGATGCCCTTTTTACCCTTCAGGGCAAAGGATACAAATTTAAGAAGCCGAGTCAGCTGGGTGGATAACTCCTGAAAATTGAGGGCAAGCAGCTTGGTTGCTGTTGTTTACTGGGAAGACTCTTCCTCTCTTTTTTGACGGGGGTGGGTGTGGGTGGAGATCTACTCTCATTCCCTTTGTACTGCCCACAATTAGTCATCATTTGTTTCTTCAGCAGAGGAGACAAAGGAAGAAAGATGCTAGGATCTACTTCAAAGACAGGACTTTGGCATTGTGTCTTGTCTCCCTTTGGAACAGGGGAGTTCCACCTTGCAAGAAGGAGAGTTTATAGGTGTCCACCTTGCAAGAAGGAGAGTTTATAGAAGGTTCGTGGGGTGAGCAGGTCTATTTTATGCCACAGGAATACTTCTCTTCCCTTAAGCATGTCTTCCTCCCCATGCTGATTTTTCTTCCTTTCGCTTCTCCCCTCCTTCTGCAATGGGATGCAGAATCTCCAATCTGCAGCCCCTTAATGCTTTGGCCCTGTGCAAGCTTGTGTTGCTCCAGGCAAAATGGGGAGTCGAACAATTCATTCCTCCTGCAGCTGCCACCACCTCTTTTCCTCATCACTCCAGTCATTCTATAGCAAATGCAGCCCTGGCTCCAAGTGGCAGAGCCCTGACAGGAAGCCAGTGTAGAAATAAATACCCATAGCTGTTGGGCCCCACTGTTGCCTCTGGCAAAGGACAAGCTGGGGCATGGTATTAAGGCAAGAACGGACAACTGCAAAGACCAAAATCCCCTCACAAGAAGGAAGAGGCTTTAGGGGCTGGGCATAGGAGAACACTGGCCCAGGCTTCTGTCTAGCTTCTGTTCGGTCTGCATGCAGGTATGAGCATGTGTGTCAGAGGACAGATACAAAGGACATGGAGAGAACAGGTCAAGTCTAGCAAGTTAAGTCTGAGATGAAACCAAATAGTTTCATCCCAGTTTGGTGATACAGCTGACTCTTGAACAACGGGAGTTTGAACTGAGAAGGTCCACTTACACATGGATTTTTTTCAATAAATATATTGGAAAATTTTTTGGAGATTTGTGACAATTTGAAAAAAAAACATTTTCTTTCCTCTAGTTTACAGTATATGATGCATCAGCATCCAAGTGTTAATAGGTTTAGGCTGTATCAGTAAGGCTTCCAGTCACCAGCAGTAGGCTATTAGTAGTAGTTAAGTTTTCAGGGAGTCAAAAGTTACATGCAGATTTTTGACTGTACAGGGTCAGCACCCCTAACCCCTGCATCACTCAAGGGTCAACTGTACTAATATGCCAAATACTAGGAAGAACAAGTTTTGCTTGACTTATGTAACAGAGCACACCCACCCTGCCCCTTGTCTAAGCATATCCACTCCTGTCCTAAGCACCCTTTCCACTCTCTTTGGTGAAATAATCAGGAGGGTGCCACAGAAGGGATTTTGAGAACTCCAGGGCACTGAAGTTACCAGCTGATGACTGGCTATTTGGAAGTAGAGGCATTCTAGAAACCATCATTACAGTATGTTTAGAGGTGCTTCAGGTGGGGTTTGTTTGTTTTTTTAGATTGGGATTGTACGTGGTAGAATTTGAAGATGAGTACATTCTTAACTAAGTTACATGTGCTTAATTTTAAAATGCACATTTACTCCCTTCTACCTTTTGAACTTTCAGAAATTGAGTTGTTGTTTCTTTCAGTCGGTAGAACATGTAATGCATGTTTCCTTGCCGATCAGTCAGTGCTTCATCTTACCATTGATCATGACTTATAACTACGGAAATTAGAGATTTTATTTGTACTCCCATTGAGCTATGCTGATTGTTGAAGATTACTGCCTGCCCCACTGACATCTTTTTCCAGTTTAATTTTAAATCTCATTATGTAGCTGCTGCTTATGTAGACCTGAAAATCTAGAACGGAATAATCAGAAATAATTCTTACTCAACTGTGGCTATATCTTAGATGGTTGTATTTCTAGAACCATTTTAATTATGTTTTATAAATACAAAGTTCTTGAGTACAATAAAGCTTATATTGTATTATTGAGCTTTATTTCTGGTAGTTTTTCCTTTTGTATTAATTTTCAAAACAGATATTCTTTTAGAAAAAATTTAAAATATTTCTGTTTAGTGGTAAGCATCAGACCACTGATTTCTAAGCACTGTGGGGCAAGCTCCCTTCTGGAAGGTAAACATTGTTAGTAGTGGCGAAGCATCACCATTACAAAGGTTAACTTTGTCAGTCCTTGTTCTAGATGTATGGTTTAAATTTGTATGTGATATAAACAGTGTCAAAACCCTTCCAGCTCTAAAGGGGGGAAAAAAATCTCTGAGAAGCTCAGGTCTCTCAAAGATTGACAGATTGCTTGCTAAAACAATAAAAATAATGGATAGTAATACTCTGTGTTGCCTGGGCCAACTCTAGACACGTGTAACCTTCTTTTCTCTAAGCTTGCTTCCAGCACAAAAACAGGCGAACTTGAGCTTGTATAAAGATACTTTGAAAAGATATGTTTTTAAAAAATGAAACATTTGTAGTTCTTATGACATCCTAGATCCAGTGGTCTTGTTTGTTGAAGTTCACATCTAAACTGAACTGTAAGTTAGAAATTAAGTATATTTTAGAGAATCAAACTTATTTGTCCACAAACTTGTTAACATGGTGTGATTCTCTGAACAAAAAACATAATTATAGATTAACAGAATCTTGATAAATGCAGCCAAACCAGGGGGTGCATGTATATGTGTACCTCCTACTTAATGGACAAAATAAAACAAGACCTCAGATACCATCTACAATTGTAAAGGTTCACCTTTGAATGTGTTAAGGGATAGTCATTTGCTTTATGACATAAGGAGGGGGAAGTGTTTGGTTTTGTTGATATAGTCATTGGAGAAAACTTCCTTTACCATTTGCTACTAGCTTGCTTACTTAACAGAAACAGTATAAGTCTGGATTCTCTCTCCCTGGTGAATAAATTATCCATTGTTTAGGTTTATTTTGATCTTACCCTTTTTATGTGGTAGCACACTTAATAGATGACAACCACATGTGTGAGACGCCCACATATACTCTCGTGAGAGAATCCCCAGAGTTCATGCAGAGTTAATGTACTTTACATGCCATGACTTCCTGCTGGGCCATAAGTGCAGTCATCTCTTCCTCACTGATCTATAGCATCCCTATGTGTTGTGACATCTCTGCTGCTGGAGAGGAGGCAAACAATAGGGACAGGGTACTAGAAATAAAAAGGAGAGAAGATAAAGCACCTGTACACACTGAAGCTGCTTTACAGCTTTAGTTACTCGGTCTGCTTTTTTTCTCCTACCTCCTGTAATTTTGGTGAATTGTAACATGTAATATAGGAAGGACATCATTTTACAAAGAAGGATATCAAGACCCAGGATGTCTTGCTCAGGGTTACAAAGTTATCTGGTAGCACAGCTGAGGGATTTTTGTGGGATGAAATTTTGTATTCGGTATCGTACCCCTTCAGCACCTGTGCACACACGCTCTTACATTTCTTGCTTAGTCAAAGCACCAAACCTCGTGGTAATTGTTTTGGGAATTGTCTTGCTAGTTATCTGCTAATACAAATGATTCAGTAATCTGTAGATGTCCCTGAAATGTGACACTGGTTTTCCCTCTCATGCCCATGTAGGTTTTGAAGTAACATTTGGCTTTTATCACAGATATTTTGCCATATCTTTATTTTGTCAGCCTGTGGCAACGTAAAAAAAAGGTTCTACAATAGTTGATAAGGCAGGTAGGATGATTCTTTATGCAGTTAAAGAGAGCTAATCTTTCTCAGTTATGCTGTTTTCTCTAGTTAATAATGGAGCATTTAGGAAGATAATAGGATGGTGGTATAGTTGCTGGTCTCACCAGCTCATTGTCGTTCTGCATTGGGATTTAGATTTGCTCTTCTTAGAGTTATGTGGAGGTTGAAAATGAGTCATTTGTGAAATACAAACACATACATTTAAAATTATTTAATGTTTAAAAAGCCTTGGGGTTGAAGACTTTTTCAAAAATGAGACAGATGTAATTTCATATTTTTTCCTACAGATCCATCAGGGTTTCATTTTTTTTTACCATAACACTTCTCCTTCATTTGTAAATTTGTTTAAAACAAAACCTAAATGACTTAAGATGTGTCTTTCCAGGAAAATTAAAACTAAATACCTTTCTTTTTGAGGTCATTTTTTTGGCTTATTTCTGTTTACCATCCTCACATCCCTGTCTGCATCTTCATTATACCATGCCAGTTGTATTTTCTTTTATGTAGCTTCTAATCTTTCTGTGAGTTGCTGAAAATATATACGAAACAACCTGGTTTAGTTCTGTTTAGTTGGACTTTATAACTAGTTATAAAGAAACTGTTATCTTAGTTTTTATAACTGAAAAATTTTTAAGTACTCTTTTTACAACTGAAGTACTTTTATGAAGATCTTTCTAGTATATAGATTGAATTTCCAGTTTCTTAGGCCAATAAATTCCTGATTTTACTTTTAAAAATACTAATATAGAGAACATTTAATTTTTAAGTGGAATGTTGGAACCCAAAATGCATATTTTTCTAAAATCATGTAGTATCAAGTTAGAGCCATATCCACAAATTAGAATTCTATATAACTAAGCATAATTTTGGATAAGGTAAAAATTTCCTTCCTAAAAAAGTTGAAAAGAGAATTTCACAAATCCCTATTGTTATTTCTCAAAATTCTAAGTGAAACTTTATAAATGTTAAATTAAGCCAATTTCTCCATCCCATCCTTATTGTAAAAATGTATGATAGTATTTTTCCCTCATGTTCTGTAAGAATTAACACTTGTATTAAGTTAATGCCTTACAGAAACGTGTGTGAAACACATTAAATCTACATTTACATGGGTTGTGGCTTCCCAGAAGGTAAATAATTTAATTTTCCCCCTTAAAAGAGAGAATAACAATAGTATATGCTTACTAAAACTACATAAAATAAAATATTTTATTTTAAAATAATAAGTACCTTATTTTTAAAATACATTTCATCCTGCATAATAACTATATATAATTAAATATGTAAAAAAACAGTATTAGTCAACCATACCAGGGACAATCACTATGAAAATGTTAACATATTTCTTCTAGTCTTCTCTGTGTGTCTCTCTGTGTACTAACTCACATATGTTGAATGTAAAATCATATTTTATGTAATTGTTTTCTGCTTTTTTTTCAGTTAGCACATCAAAAGCATTTTTAATAAGGAAAATATTTTTGGTGCTTGGAAAAACTTAGAGCTTATATCATGTATCATAATATGTTTAAGTTTTTTCTTTTTGACCATTCAAATTCGTGTTAGGTTATTTTGCCCCTATAACTCCTGTAATGTACGTATTTGTACTTAAATCTCCATCTGAATTCTGACACTTTAAGATGAATTCCAGAAAGAACTGTAAAGTCAAAGAGTAAGAATTCTTGAAATTATATGTCATAAAACTGTTTTTATACATGTAGTACGTCTTACATTTCCACCAGCATTGCTTTTCAGAGTCATATGAAAACAAAACATCCTTATAAGCTACGTCAAGAAAAAATATTCAGAAGGTGTAGGATCTTACAACCTGAAAGCATTGTTGTAAAGCAACATTGTTTGCTGGTTAGAAAGAAGGTGAGGGGTTCAGAGTTTTCCAGAAGAGTTAATATTTATTTTGCTCAAGTGTTATTTAGGTGTTAGTTGGAAATACTAACAACTAAATACGGTTGTTTGGAGGTAACACTGCAGATCATTTCGCATGACAGGTGGGCCTGGGCACAGTGACAGCTTCAAACCCCTGAGAGTAGCTGTGGTTTGCCATGAAATCTAAGAGCTGGGGACAGCCAGCCCTCCAAAGACCCTATTGTATTTGGGATAATTAGCAGATCAAAGTAATTAACTACTGAGCCACAATATAGGAAGAAATCGAGCACTGGTCCTAACTATTCTGGTCCCATGACATACTGCAAAAACTGTTTTTTAAAAATAAATTCGCATAGCAACTTTGATACTGTCAAAACATTGGTTATTTAAAACTTCTATTTGCCTGAATTATACATAATCAAGCGTTTTCAACATTAAAGTACATAATTGTCATTTATTGTATAATGTTTGCAGAACAGTTTTCAATGTTAGAATTTTACATAATAGAGAATTCACATCATTTTCATTGTATAAAAACACTCAAATTATTTACTACATTAATTCAAGATTCTGTGTAATTATTGGATTACATTTTCTTAGTTATGAGACCATTATGGCAATTTATTTTGATATCAGACATAGGTATAGAATTTGCTGTTGTTTTTACAAATGAGTTGTAATGGAAAGCTTTAGATTTTTCTTTCTCTTTTAAAATCTGAATTATTAGGAAGTTTGATACTTAGTTTTCACTTCAGAACCAATATATAGGTATTAAGATACTTCCAAAAGGAGTTACCCTTTTTAGGAAATTAAACATTTGCAACCCAAGATCATGTTTAAAATATGAATGTACAGGTAGTTTTATAATATTTTATTAGAAAACTCTATTGAATGAATGAAAAAACTGCCCTGGGGCAGTTTTTTCAATTTTCATAATTGTGTGAATTATAAATGTAAAATAGAATTTTATACTAATCAGACCATTAGTGGGAAAACATCTGTAAAACTGTGCATAGTGAACTTACAATACCTTTTTCATGACTGAGACTCTTAAATGTAAAAGCTCGTAAATGTAAAGAGGTCTCATATTTTAATCATGCCTGTATCTGAAAGAATGATAATATTTTTTCACAGAATTAAAAAATGGCCAAGTTTAATGCTGTGCTAAAAATAGTCTACTTGCTTCTGACACTGTGATTTCTGATGAAGTGTAGAAAGGTGGGTGTTCCTGATGTCACTGTTGGTCTTCTCTCTCATTTCCACCTCAAACCATGCAATCGCATTACTTTTGAAGGTCATTCCCCACAGATAGTCCTCTTGTTGTTTCTTTAACTGAATCCATTCTTAGTTGATCTCCTTAGAGTTTGTGACTCCTTAGTCAGGAACATGTCATGTACAGTTCGTTGGCTATGAAATAATGGCACATTGATTCAAATAAATGTCTTATTCAAATAAACATTTTATTTTATTTACAAATGTTTTGTTCAAATAAGACAAGATACGTTTGGAACTGCAGTATCATGCACCTGTTCTTATGATAAAATACACTTCTTTCATGTAGAAGTTGGACTATTTGCAGCTTCTGTAAATGGGACACTTCCATCACCTGCTTTCCTCCTAGAAAAGACATAAGCCACAGGTAATATTGGCCATTTTTATAAATCCAGCCAGCGTGTACTAGCTAGAAGAGCTTGCTCATAGGAGTTGGGGATCTTAGTTTCTACTGTTGAACTTAGCAAGGAAATGGCTTTGCCAGTGGGTGTGTTTGCCATCTTCACAAGACACAACAGAAAAGGATAGGTGGATCAGCTGCCATTGGTAGTAAGGTCAAAGCAAATACATTTTAAAAACTTTGTATGAAAAACATTTGAAAACAGTGTAGTATAATGCAAAGAACAGAGAATTTGGAGCCAAAACCTGGACCCATTTTCTCACATTACTGTGTAGCCTTCAGGAAACCACTGAAGTTGAGTTTTCTTTCATTTTTAAAACAGGCCAATAATATCT